>PVJN01049062.1:0-15368 GCA_004026805.1 Lasiurus borealis
CCTCCTCCCTGCCCTCCCCTCCTCATCCTTCCCAGCCCCTTCTCTCCCTCCTCCCTACTGCTCCCTCTCCCTCTCTCACCTCCTCACAGCCCATTAGCCAGCTTTGTCAATTCTACCTTCTCCATGACTTTTGTGGGACCCCTGTTCCCCTCCCATAGCCCCCCTCCCCTCAGGAAACAGTTTCTGAAATGTGTTGTATGTATGTCAGCGTGTGTGCATGTGTGTCAGGGCGTGTTCATGTATGTCAGTGCAAGAGCATGAGGGTGAGAATGCACACGTTCCGGGGAGAAGGGCGTTGGACCCAGGCGTTGGAGGCTGCCAACCAAGATGGTGGCCCAGAATCAGAGTGAAACGTTCGCCTCTAAGACCCAGAGCAGAGGCAAGGAACACTCAGCCGCTTTCCCTCTATTTCCTCCACCGAACCGTTAATAAAAAATACATGTTTATTGGTTTCAGAGAGGGAGGGAGAGGGAGAAACATTTATGATGAGAGAGAATCATGGATCCACTGCCTCCTGCACGCCCCACACTGGGGATGGAGCCCGAAACCCGGACCTGTGCCCTGAATGGAACCGGGACCTCCCGGTTTATAGGTTGATGCTCAGCCATCGAGCCACACCTGCCACCTTTTAATGAGTGTCATCTTCTCCCCATCTCAAAACTCCCACTCCTTGCGCACGGCCGAGCCTTGGAGCCGAAAGCGGACAGAGCGGAGGCCTGTCTCTCTGCAGACCTGGAGGGAGGCTGGCCAGTCTCCGAAGAGGCGGGCAAGTCCCCTTTGCTGAGAAAGGCCAGTGAGGACACCCCCACCGAGTGCCTGCCACCCAAGGCAGCAGCCAGGCAGGCAGGCTTGATGGGCGGGCTGTCCTCAGGGCGGGACCCCCACCCCAGCCTCCCCTAGCCCAGCCTTGTCACCATCAATTTGATGCTGCTGCAGGAGGGGGTGAGGGGACAGGAGGCAGCCGAGCAGCCGGGTCAGGTGCCCGGTCCAGGGAGACCGGCCTGGGAGCGGTCCTGCCCACGTCCCGAGGGCTCGGGCCTGCCAGGGGCAGTGGGAGCTGCCCACCTGGAGGCTGCAGGGGATACCTCTACCCCCCACCCCCCAAAAACCGCCAGGAAGGAGCCCCGCACACAACCCCGGGCCTGTGGCTTCCCCTCCTATTTGTAATCACTTGGACGAGGGCAGAATGAAAAGGAGTTTCCATGGTGAGAGACAGAAACACAGACACAGACAGGCGCACCGAGAGCAGCGAGAAGAGGGCCAGGGCCAGGGAGGGGAAGACACAGAAGAATGGGGGGGGAGCAGGGGGGCAGGCGGGGCCACCAGGCCGTCCCTACCTGGGCCCGGCCCCCAGCCGCCTGCCTGGGCGAATGCAGGGACAGGGACGGGCGAGGACCAGGCTGGAAGGGGTCAGGAGCCCCGAGAGGCAAGGCGCTGAGCCCCACCCCCTCTAGGCAGGGGAGAGGGCACAGCGCTGGTGCCTTGGGAGAGGACCCCACCCCAGCCCTGCCCAGGGAGAGGGAGGGCTCTCTGCAGGAAGGGGGCGGGGGGCAGACAGGACTGGAGCAGGCAGAGGGAAAGGCAGGCGGAAAGGGGATGAGGGGGGAAGGCCTCGTAGTCAGAGAGGAGACACCCCCAGCGCAGGGAGGAGAGTGAAGGGCGCACTGCCCTTGGCCTTCAGCATCGCTGCCCGCTCCACGCCGGGCCCTGAACCAGGCCTCAGGGCCCCTGGCTGCAAACAGCCAGAGGATGGTGGCTGGGGGGCTAGAGGTCACCGCCCTGGAGGCCCCTGCTCCCTCTGGTATCCGCACTTTGCACGGCAGCTGTCTGTCCCCTAAGTGACTCTTGGGCTCCTGCACTCGGAAGGAGCTTGGTTCAAAGATCAGCTTCAGAGAGGTTGTGTGACCGACCCCGAGTCACACAGCTGGCCAGGGGCAGAGCCACGAGTCAAGCCAAGAGCCGTCTCTGGCAGGGCAAAGCCATGCCGCCCCTGCCCCTGCCCACAGGGCTCTCCTGAGCCACAGGCCGCAGGCTCTGCAGACAGCGCAGACACAGCACCCTCGGGGTGCTGGGAAGCTGCTTCTCTCTGGGCGCCGTGGGCATCGCTGCCCTTGGGAAGGGAGGCACGTCGGTCGAGGCCCAGCTCCGAGTGCAGGACTACCGGCTGGCACCTGCCCCCCCCCCCCTCTCCGGCCTCCCTACCTCAGCCTGGCGTGCCTGGTGCCTATTCCACGCCACCTGCCAGCCTCAGGTGCTGCCCGTCCATGCCTCCCGAGCACAGCTGGCGGAGCTGGGGCTGAGGACGTGCCTTCCCCTGGGCCGGGGACACTGGGAACACTGCGCTAAGGTGAGTCTCCCGGGAGGTGTTTTCCACCGCAGACCAGCCAGCAGTGGCAGGTCCAGAGAGGGTAAGTCATTTGCCCACAGCCACACAGCCACCACGTGCTGGGTTCCCCCCCGTTTCCTCTCAGCTGATCTTCCTGTGGGCCTAGAACCCCTCCCACCTCCGTGCCTGCCAGTCTCTCCCCGACCCCTTGGGGACAGCCAACCCCCAGAGCCTCTGCTTCCTGGAGATGGCAGAGGCTCAGCAGCTGCCGGGTGACCGGTGACCGTGACCGAGGGACCAGCAAGAGCGCCCCCAGCACAGGGGAGGGGCCGCTTCCGGGTGGGACAGGAGAATTTGGGACAGGCGAACTGAGGCGGGGCCCTTAGCTCTGGGCCCTGGAGGATGCTGGGAGTCCAAGGTGGGTCCCGCCTCATCCAAGCACCTTCCTCAACCGCCCAGGCACAGAAAGGAGGTGGGGAAGGGAAGGGAGAGGGAAAGGAGGGGGTGGGTGCAGGGAGAGGGGGAGCAGAGGGAGAGGGTGAAGGCGAGGGAGGCGGGGTCACACCCAGAGCTGGAGGCGCCCTGGGAGCCCCCACCAGAGGGGTGCGGGGTGCACGGCTGGTGGAGGTGAAACGCAGTCACAAGGAGGCTCCAGTCGGGAAGCCATTCTTCAATTTCTAATAAAAACCCCAAAGAAGGGCTGACACGCGATAAATCAGCCATCCGCGAGTCCCATGCCGGGGTAATCTTTTCAATTATCTGTTTGCTCCGTGCGTCTCCCGAGAGGACCAGAAATAGGCCCCAGGGGCGTGAGCCGGGAGGCGCGGGGCCCCGAGCAGTGGCTGATGGGCTGCCCACACCCCGCAGAGGGGTGGCAGGCGAGCAGGGAGGCCTGCAGGGAGGAAAGGCAGGAGGTCAGAGCCAACTGACTGTCCCTGGCCCTGGACACTGGGGCTGTGAACCCACTGCCTCTCGGGGTGGCGTCTCTGAGCACCTCCTGTGTCCAGGGCTGGGACAGAGCAGGGAGCAGCGTGGAACAGCCTACAAGTGGGGAGAGCGCAGGCGCAGCTGGGACAGGTGCGACAGATACGGATGTACAGGGCACTTCCAGAAGCGTCTCCGAGGAACTGATGTCTGAGAGCCTCAGATCGACAGCACCACTTACAAGCTGGGGGCTTGGAGGCAGTCACCTACCCTCTCGGGGTCTCTTCCAGGACCCGGCAGTGCAAGAGTGATTTGCGCCCCAGTTTTCACTCACTTCTCCTCTCCCCCTCCTCCCCCAACAAACGCAGCTTCTGTTATAGCTTCCCCAGGACCGTCCTGATGTGCAAATGGAACATCCTGCTCCTGCCTCCAGAGGCACCTAGGGCCCTGTCTCCCCGCTCTCTCCGGCACCCTTCCCTCCCTCCTGTGCCCCCAGGAAATTGTGTTTGTGTTCTCAACCCCACATGATGGAGTGAGGATTCCTTAGGACCGGAGTTCCTGTCTGACTTGACCCTGTGGCCCCTCAGCCCTAGCCCAGGACATGTCTTGGAAATGGATGTTCAGATGTCTTCTGTCCTGATGGATGGGGTGGGTGGGTGCATGGATGATGGGCAGATGAATTGAATTAATGGATGGATGGGTGAGTGTATAGATGGATGGATGGATGGATGGATGGATGGATGGATGGATGGATGGATAGGTAGATGTATGGATGCATGAATGCATGGATGTATGGATAGGAGGATGGGTGGATTGATGGATAAATGGATGAATACTAGTAAATTATAGGTGGATGAAGTGAATTAATGAATGGATGGATGAATGGATGGATGAATGGATGGAATGATGGATGCATGGATGGACACGTGGATGGGTGGGTGGATGGATGGATGGATTAATGGGTGGATGGATGGATGAATACTAGTAGATTATAGGTGGATGAGTTGAATTAATGAAAAGATGGGTTGATGGATTTTAAGTGAATTGAATTAATGGATAGATGGATAGGTGGATGGATGGATGAATGTATAGATGGATGGATGGATGGATGGATAAAAAGATGCATGGATGATGGGTAAAAGAATGGAATTAAGAATGGCTGGATGGGTGAGTGTATAGATGTATGGATGGATGGATGGATGCATGGATAGGTGGATGGATGGATTAATGGATGAACACTAATAGATTGAATTAATGGATGGATGGGTGAATGTATAGATGGATGCATGGATAGATACATGGATGGATGGATGGATGGATGGATGGATGAATGGGTAGGTGGATGAATTGAATTAATGGATAGGTGGATAGGTAGATGGATGGATGGATAGATGGATAGATGGATGGATGGATGGATGGATGGATAAAAAGATGCATGTATGGATAAACGGATGCCAGAATGGGTAGGTGGGTGAGTGGCTGGGTGGCTGAGGGGAAGTCGGGACTTGGGGAAAGAAGAACCAGAATTGAGGACTTGGGGAGGGAGAGCTTTGGGGAGGACGAGGAAGAATTCTTCCTCACAGATGGGATGAATTCTCAGAGGGGGTTTGGCTTCTGAGGGGAGAGTCAAGTCCCTCAGAAGGGGAGAGTTTCTCTGGCACTCTGCTGGTTCCCAGGGATCCAGAGAAACAGGGTCCGTGGCCAACAGGGGAGCACCAGGGAACGCGGGGATGCGTGTTGTGGTCCGCACCGCTGGGAAGAAAGCTGGGGAGACCAGGAGGCCTCGGCCCAGCCCTCCCCCCTCCCGCCGGCTCACACAAAGGTTGCTAACAGCCCCTCCTCCCAGGTGATGTGCATGGGAAGCAGCTCGGCCCTTGGCAGCGACGTGGCTTGGCACCATTTCCTTGGCACCTCCGGCGAGCCTGCCATGCCGAGCCCCAAAGCTGGGGCTAGAGCCTCCCGGGCTCCCTGGGACCGCCGGGGACAGAGGGCCGCCGGCGCCAGGGACCCACACGGAGATGGATTGTGTGGGAAGAGGCGCAGGGGGGTGAGAGCTTTCACCCGGGTCACCTGCTGGGGAGCCAAGCGGCTAGAATTCCCACCCAGGAAGGGTGACCCCGAACCCCATGCCCGGCCCGCCAGGCTGGGACGCCGCTCTGCAGAGATAGCCCATCTCGTTGCCAGGGTAACCTCGCTCCCGGCCAGCAGCACCCTCCTGGAGCGTGATTCTTGCACCTGACATCATAATCCTCTCTGACATCTTAATCAGCTCCCGGCAACGACAGCGACAGCGCAGCCAGCAGAGCCCAGGAAGCGGTGAGTCAGCAGGCCTGGCGGGCCCACCTGCCCGCCTCAGCCTTAACCCCTGCCTGGCCGCCCCGCCCCTGGGGGCACCCAGATACCGTCCCAAACCCAGGCTGTGCTCCGGGACCTTCCCAAACCTCAGCCCCCGCCTCTGGGAAGTGCGCGTAAGGATGCCCTCGGCTAGCGCACAGAACTATGGGGGTGTGAAGGCCCTGTGTCACCTTAACTCCTTCCGATGTGGGACCCGGCAGGTGCTACGGTCCACGTTCTGATCTGAGCTGCTACCCTCAGACGACAGAGCTCCCCGGGAGGAGAGGAGGACGCGCACATGCACGCACACACACACACACACATACACACACACGCACACACACGCACATGCAAGTGCGTGTGCACGCCCTGATGTGGGTGACATTACGTCTCCCAATAATATAGGTTGAAGTCTTTACCCCATGCCTGTGAGTGGGGCCTTATGTGGGAATAGTGTCTTTGCACGAATGATTGAGTTCAGAAGAGCTCACGGCCCGTGCCCGGTCGCTCAGTGGTTAGAGCCTCGGCCCGAAAAGGGTGGAGGGTTTGATTCCCGGTCAAGAGCGTGTAACGGGGTTGTGGCTTGATCCCCAGCTCTGGTTGAGGTGCGTGCAGGGGGCAACCAGTTTTGTCTCTCTCACATCAATGTCTCTCTCTCTCTCTCACACACACACACACACATCAATGTCTCTCTCTCTGTCTACCCCCCTCTCTATCTTCTTCTTCTTCTTCTTCTTCTTCTTCTTCTTCTTCTTCTTCTTCTTCTTCTTCTTCTTCTTCTTCTCTCTCTCTCTCTCTCTCTCTCTCTCTCTCTCTCTCTCTCTCTCTCTCACCTTCCCTTCCCTTCCACTATCTCTAAAAATTTAATGGGGAAAAAAAGAAAAAAATTAATGGGAAAAATATCCTCAAGTGAGCATAGAAGAAGAAGGAGGAGGAAGAGGAGAAGAAAGAGGAGGAGGAGGAGGAGGAAGAAGGAGAAGAAGAAGGAGGAGGAGGAGGAGGAAGAAGAAGAAGGAGAAGAGGAAGAGGAAGAAGGATGAGGAGGAGGAGGAGGAGGAGAAGGGTCCCAAGTCCAATATGACTGGTGTCCTTACAGAAAGAGAGGGCTTCGGACAGACGCACGGAAGGAAGATGCCAGCAGGACACCGGGGAGAGAACCACAGAGCCGGAGCCTGGGGCACGGTCCCTGCGCCAAGGACACCAAGGGGCTGCCTGCCACCGAGCCAGGCAGAGGCAGGAGATGCCACCCGAGTCTCGGGGACAGCATGGTCCCAGGGATACCTCGACCCCGGCCTCTGAGCCCTGGCACTGTGAGCCAACAAACCTGGTCTCAGCCCCCCTCTCCTAGAAAACAAACAAGCATCTTCGTGGGACAACCTCAAGGTCCCCTGGGGCTGAGGAGCCCAGGCCCCAGATCCCGGGACCCCGACGTGCAGTGGGGAAGCCGCTCCCCGAACCACCAGGGGCAGGTCACTCCACCCGTTCATTCTCCCCAAATCTGGGACCAGGACTCGGCCTCGAAAGCTGAACGCGAAGAGGAAACACCGCGCCTGCGAGGTGGCGGCACCCATCTTTACTTCCAGATTCTCGTGGGGAAGCGAGGCTCCATCAGGAGAGTCCTAGCAGAGCTCCTCCAAGTCCGTCCTCTTTGACGACCCCGTCCCTCTGGGGCGGGGCGGGGGGCGGGGGGGCTGCTTTGAGGCCTCTCCTTCCCAGATTCCTGCTCCTCTTCCTCCCTCTCCCTTTCATCTGCCCCTCCCCCGCTCAGCCCCAGCTGCTGCCTGGGGATTCCACCGCAGCTCAGCCCAGACCACCAGCTGAGCCCAGTGACCTGCTGTCCCCCCACTTTGATGTCCCCACGCACAGGGCGGCACGATCCCCGGGGCCTTTCCTGCCAGGGGAGAGGGGAGACCCAGCACAGCCGTTTCCTTCCACTTGGGGTCTCCCCCCAAAGTGACCACTTCCTTTTGGAGGGGACTCTTGGCCGAGGTTCAAATCCTCCCACTCGAGTAGCCCAGTGACCCTGGGCAAGTCACCTCGTGAAATGGGACTATGTGGCGGGCGGATGGGACGCGGGGATGTAAAAAGCCGGCATGGCATGGCACGGCATCAGTGCTGGGCATGTCTCATGATGGTGGTTACCCCTTTCATCTTCTCCACCTGCCCGAGACCAGAGAAGCACGCCCAGGTGCCCTCGGCCCCAGACCGCAGCCTCTCAGTGCCTCGGTCTTCTCATCTGTGAAATGGGTTAGCGGTACCTGGGCTCAAAGGGGGTTGGACCCATTCATTGAGGTGAACCGCTCACCACACACCCCACGTCCTCCTCCTCCTCTCACTGCCCCTCCGTGCATTCGCTGGTCCCAATCACTCTCCCAAACGTGCCTGTTGCAAGCACACACCCCCTCCTGGGTAGCCCAGGGCTACAAAGGTCCCTGCCTCGTCCCAGGGAGGGCGTTCTCCAGAGGAGGTCTCTCTGCACGCCTTGCTCCGACCGCACCCCTGCCTGAGAGGCGGGGAGGGGCAGGCTGGGCTGGCTTTTGTTTTTCTGGGAGGATTGTAAACAACCTAATGAGGGCCTGAGCATGCAGCCTGCATGACTGTTGTTGCTGGGAAGATAGAGTCTCTGATATCCCAAATGCCCTTGGTTCCCCTCTGATCAACCGCCCAGAGTGTGGGGGTCCCCCTGGGGGCAGGCCGAGTGGCTGTGGACCTGTGAGGTGGTCGCCTCTCTGACCTGTACAGAATACATCTTCCCCCCTGTTCCCTCCTGCCAAACCCCCTCCCTGCACCTTCCACCCCCCCTGTCTCACTCTCCTCTCAGTCCTGTAGGTCCCTCCAGACCCAGGCCTCACAGGCTCCGAGCTCCAGTGAGCCCCCGGCCGGGGCACTGCCTGGCACCACTCAGTCCCTGAGAAGGAGCCGCCCTCTTTGAACGTGCACTCATGCCTCCCCTTCCCAGAGATGGCACCCAGGGCACCCCCCAGGTGGCCGGGCCACTGCCAGCTCCTGGGTGGGGCTGGGCAGGGCAGGGAGTGTTCTCGGGGAAATCGGAAAGCCCTGCCCAGCGGTGTGGCCACTGGGTGAGGGCCTTGCCCCCGCTGGACCTCGGCCTTCACCTGCAGCCGGACGCAAACATCGCTGCTCGGCTCAGCGCAGCTGAAACAGTGAACGGGAAGTGGCTTCCTCTCCTGCTTCGAAAACCGGGCACCACCCAGCCCGTGTGGCTCAGGGGTTGAGCGTTAGCCTAGGATCCAGCAGGTCATGGGTTTGAATCCCAGTCAGGGCACAGGCCCGGGTTGCAGGCTAAATTCCCGGTGGGGTGGGGGGGAGCAGGAGACAGCTGATGGATGATTCTCTCTCACCATCGATGCTTCTCTCTCTCTCCCTCGCCCGTCCTCTCTGACATCACTATCTGTATAGAAAGCAGGGGTGGGGGGCAGTGTCACCTGCCTCCTCGGGGTCTGTGGGGTCGAAACCGACCACCATAACCAACCCTGCCTCTCAGGCCACTTAGCCCGGGGGCTGTGCCAGACGCAGTGTCCAGCACCTTAGAGGTGTCCTCATTCATTTCATCGTCACCCGATGGAAACCGCGAGTGGGCTAGGCCAGGAGGGTCAGTCACCCACCCATCCACTCACCTACCCACCGACGGGGGCAACTAGACGGGGCGGAGCCGGGGTGCCAGCAGGATCCGCCTGCAGAGACTCCTCCAGGTGGTAAGGGTGCCTCCCCCTGCTCTCCCCTCCCGGCCTCCCCCTCCCCGCTCCCTCTGCGCCTCCCTTACCTGCAATCACGCTGCGGGCTGGCTCTGGTTACGGGAGGCCCGGGGGGCTCTGTTTAAACAAGTGTGTCTGAGCAGGAAAATCAAACGGACAGGGACCCTCCGGGGTCCGGGTGGGCCCAGCGCGGACTCGGCCTGAACCTGATAAGGCCGGATCTATTTTCACTTAATAGGGGCTGCGGCCGGGGCCCCGCGTTTGATCAGATAACAGGTCTGGGCAGGGATGGCCAGGTCCTCCGGCGGGGTGTCCTGTCTCCCCGGCTGGGAAAGGAGAAACCCCCCGGGTTGGGGGGCACCGGCCGGGGGGAGGGCGAGGCCTCTGGAAGGCAGTCCCATGGCCACATCCTCCCAGCATCCCCTGCTCCCCACAGTCATGTTAGACACGCAGACACACGTGGCCAGAGCAGGCCCTGCTATCCGCTGCCCTGGGGGTCCTCACGTGCCTTCCTTCCTTCCTTCCTTCCTTCCTTCCTTCCTTCCTTCCTTCCTCCTTCCTTCCTTCCTTCCTTCCTTCCTTCCTTCCTTCCTCCTTCCTTCCTTCCTTCCTTCCTTCCTTCCTTCCTTCCTTTCTAATATATTTTATTGATTGTTTACAGAGAGGAAGGGAGAGAGAGAGTTAGAAACATCGATGAGAGAGAGACATCCATCAGCTGCCTCCTGCACACCTCCTACTGGGGATGTGCCTGCAACCAAGGTACATGCCCTTGACCAGAATTGAACCCAGGACGTTTCAGTCGGCAGGCCAACGCCCCATCCACCGAGCCAAACCGGTTTTATCCCCAGGTGCCTTTCTGCGTGGCTCTGAGCACACGGTCTGCCCGGCTAGGCCTCAGCATCCCACCTTCAGAAGAAGAGGCAGCGAGAACGCATCCTCAGGTTCAAAGGAGAGCAAACACAGCGCCAGCCCCTGGGAAAAGGCAGCTTCAATGTTCCTTTTAAATATATTTTATTGATTTTTTACAGAGAGGAGGGGAGAGAGAGAGATAGTTAGAAACATCGATGAGAGAGAGACATCAATCCGCTGTCTCCTGCACACCCTCCACTGGGGATGTGCCCACAACCAAGGTACAAGCCCTTGACCGGAATCAAACCTGGGACCTTTCAGTCCGTAGGCCGACGCTCTATCCACTGAGCCAAACAGCTTTGGGCTCAATGTTCCTTTTAAATCATCATCTAAGCCAGGCCACGTGGCTCAGTGGTTGAACGTCAACCTACGAACCAGGAGGTCGAAGGTGGATTCCCGTCAGGGCACAGGCCCAGGTTTTGGCCTGATCCCCAGTTGTGGGGCCTTCCAGAAGCATCCCATCCACGATTCTCTCTCGTCATTGGTGTTTCTCTCTCTCTCTCCCCCTCTCTCCCTCTCTGAAATCAATAAAAGTGCATTTTTAAAAAAGTCATTCAAGAACTCTGATCGACAGTAATGACTGACGTATCCTTGGTCCCAAGGCTCTGCCCTCTGACCCCCACCCCAGTGACGCTGGCCGGGGGAGGTGCTCTGGGTTGGGGTCTGGCTGGTGCTGAAGGTCTGACGTTGCCTGCTAGCCCTCCATTCGCCTCTTCTCTGGAGTGTACCTTCCTTATAGCAGTCCCCTGCTAGTCCTCGGCACCCACCCCGGCTTGCTGGGGGAGGGAGGAGCCAGCTGGGCAGAGGCTGAGCAGGCCAAGGCTCTGTGGCCACCTCGGCTTCCTCCCACCCCCATCTCTCCAGGGAGCCCCCAGAGGGGTCTCTAAGGTGGGGTCCACCCCTGCAGTGGGTCTTGCTGAAACCCCCTAGGATGCCAGGAGAAACAGCCCAGCACTCCGGGTTATGTTCCTGTTTTGCTCCTGTAAACGATCCCGATTTTCCCAAAGGTCAACTTCCCAAAGGTCAACTAGGGACCAGCCAGGCCTGCATTACCCACTCTGCCTGGGCCACCCAGTTCCCAGGCCTGGGAGGGGCGGGGTCTGCCGAAAGCCCAGGGGGCGTGGCGTGGCGAGGGGCGTGTCCCCGGGGGAGCTGGGCCCCGCCCTATCCGCGCAAACCTGACCTTGCAGTTCAGGGGAAGGCTGTCTCCCTCCCCCTCCACCACCACCACCATCCTGCGCCCACCCCGCGCCTGGAGGGGAAACACGTAACCGACCCAAATCCTCCCGATTCCAACCTCCCTGGCCACGCACTACCCCCTGCAGAAGGCTGGAGGCGGGCGAGCAAAGGCCTTCCCGCTCCCCACTCCCCGCACGCGCGCGCGTTGGCGCTGCCTGAGGTCCAGCACATGTCCTGCCTCAGGCTCGGCTCCTCCTCAGGAGAGCGGGACCCCACCTCGGGGGTGGCTGAGAGTGCTCAGGGCCACCCCACATTTCAGCGGCGGGTCTGTCCTCCTTCGAGGCCTGCGGGCTGGCAGCGCGCCAGGGTGCCCAGCCCTTCGCCCGTGGACAGGGTCCTCTGCGAGGTCTCAGAGGCAAAGGGCCCTGGCCACAGGGGCTTGGAGGGGTCGCAGGACACCAGGTTCCCCCACTTCCTGGGGGCGGGGAGGGGGAGCACTGGGGGTGGGGGTGGACAGTCCACGTCTCAGCGCCCTGTCTGTCCGTCTCTGGCGCAGACCGTGGGGAAATGACTCCTCCGTGGGCCTCGGTCTCCCCGTGGAACACAGTGCACTGGTTGAGCGCTTACTGCATGCAGGTCGCTTCCCAGACTCCGTCTGGGCTGTACCCAGGGAGGCGGCTGCCAAAGGTGAGTACCCAGCTCCCTTCAGGGGTGAGCACCCCTCGTTCACCTTTGCAAGGGAGGAAAGAGGCCCAAGGAGCGCCAAGGTAGGAGGGAGGGAGGGGAGGGGGCGGGGAGGGGAGTGCAGGGCTTGGCGCCTCCTTTCCCTGGGAGATGTGAGCCTAAAGGTGGAGACACCGTCCTACCCCCTCCTCGCCCCCCCACCATCCCTCAGAGGGCGTGCGTTGTTGGAGGGAGCTGGCTGAGGTGGGGCCAGTGTCCTCTCTGGAACCCAGGGCTGCCCGCTCTCCCCCTCGGCTTCTGGGTCACTCCCACCCCTTTCCCAGCGCGCCCCGCTTTGGCACGGGCCGCACCTTGGTTCTGGGAGGGTGGGAGTGAAGGGCTCTGAGCCAGCACATCAGTCCGCCCAGCCTCCTGGGTGCTGGGCCTTCCGTCCTGGCCACGTCCCTCGGGTCCTCCCAGGACCCGGTGCAGCTCACCATCCAGAGCTGGAAACGGAGGCCCCTGGGGGGAGCCTTGGGGGCTAGGCCGGAGGGGTGCTCCCCCTGCTCCCCAAATCCACCCTGGAGCTGCTTTGCTTCTTCTTCTTTTTTAACATATATTTTAATTGATTTCAGAGAGGAAGGAAGAGGAAGGGAGGGAGGGAGAGAGGGAGGAACATCAATGATGAGAGAAGCTTGCCCACACTGGGATAGAACCCTCGGACCCAGCATGTGCCCTGACTGGGAACGGACCCGTACCTCCTAGTTCACAGGCTGGTGCTCCACCCCCCAGCCAGCGCCCCGGCCGGCTGCTTGACTTTCCGGCAGTGAGTCCCGCTGATCCATGGAGGATGTGGGGAGAGAGACTTCCAGAAAGGGACCCACAGGCAGGAGAGGAAAGTGACAGTCATGGAGAGAGAGAGAAAGCTGAGTGATAAAAGATAGCGGTTTGGTGGGGGCGGGAGGGTCCCTGGGAAGGAAGGGCAAAGGCTGGGGGCTGGGAGAGACCTGGACAGGAGGGGTGAGAGCTGCTGGGACAGGGGGTCCAAGGCCTCCCCCATCATCCTCGGTCCATGTCCCCCTCCAGCCTGTGGGGCCCCGGGAAGGGGCGGTTTCCCCGCTCCACACAGCCCCCCCGCTGGGGGTCCTGTGACTGCCAGGGAGGCGGGGCTACATTTCTGAGGGACACTCCCTGGACTGTCCTCTCCCCCAGCTCAGCTCTGGCCTTCCAATCCCCGCCCCCTGTTGGGGTCTGTCTGAGCCTCTGGACCTCGGGGTTTACGGAGGAGGACAAGGAGGGCCCTCGGCCTGCTGGGAGCTTCTCTGCCTTCTCGAGGCTCCTAATCAAGGTTCCCGCCCTTCTCCGAAAGGTCTGGCCTCTGGCTCCGGCTTAAATGGGGGTGACATCCGAGGCCCCCCACCTCCACAGGCCTCCCTCCATCTGCAGGGCAGCACTGACCCCCCCCCCTCTGCACCTTCCTGCAGGAGAGGAATTCCCAAGCCAGGAAGGAGGAGGCCTCAGACCCCCTCGCCCCCCCCCCCCCCACGCCTGGCCAGGCGCTGGCAGTGCCCCAAACCTGACACAGAGCTCAGCGCCCCGGGACCCAGCTCACAGCTCTGAGCTAGGGACAGCGCGCCCATTTCAAAGACCGACACACCGAGGCTCTGAAGGAAGGCCCGCCGGCCTCAGGCTGGGGAAGCGGCTGCTTGCAACCCTTCACCTCTGAGGCACCCTGGATCCTCCATCTGTAACAAATTCCTGGAGAAACGGGGACCGTTTTCCAGACTCTCCAGGAGGAGGAAGAGGGGCGGGAAGGAGCAGGAGAGAAGTGTAGGAAGTGCTGGACCGAGAACCCATTTCGCCATTATGGCGTGAGACGGCCTCAGCATTGGCTGTGTTTTCATGCATTCCCTCTGGTGAGCATTCCGAGAGGGAGGTGCTCCCCGGGGTTCCAGGACTGAAATCCTTGGAGCTTCAGACCCAGCCGCATCCACAGACCCAGCCGCGTCCAGATCCAGGTGCCGCCACCAGCCAGCTGTGTGTCTCTGGGCAACACACTTAACCTCTCTGGTCCTGCCCTCTCACCTGGAAGGGAAACCAACAAAGCCTTGGATAATACCCATCTCCTGAGCCGGGAGGATTAAACCGGATCAAGCCGGTGAAACTCTGACAGGAGGCCTGACACCCCGCTTCATATACATAAATCTCTTCCCCCACCCCGTTCCTCCCATCCCTCTCTCCTCCGCCCCTCCAGGCCCTGCCGGAGCTGAGAGCGAGCGACCCTCGCAGGGCAGGGCTGAGCCCGGGGAGAGAGGGGCCAGCCTTTCGGGCCCCGGGAGGAAGACGACGGGTTGGGGGGCTCCCCGGAGCCTCGGGGTCTGCCCCGCGTCTCCAGGCTTAAATAACCGAGCGCCTTTGTTATTCGTCGGCAGCAAAGTGGTTCGTTACGCCTGATTGGCCTAATTGCTTTGAAATGGGATATATTATCTATAATTATAGGGCTCGCGGAGGAGCCGCCGGCCCCGGCTTTCATCTTCCCCAAGTGCACCCTCATGTCGAGATCGCATTAATTTGGGGCCATTTTCAAGGAGGGCCCCCGCGCTCCCCCGCGGAGCCGGGCCCCCGCGAACGTCCAGGCACCGGGAAGCCCCAGCCCGAGCAGACAGAACAGAACGCGGGCGGCGGGGGAGGGGCGGGCCGGGGAGAGGCGCGGGGAGTGGGCCCGGAGGGAGGATTGGCGGGCGCCCGCGGGGTGATCCCCCCCCCAACACACACACACACCCCGCACGGGGGCAGTGCCCTCGGACAAGTGGGGTCCGCTCCAGCGGAGGAATGTGCAAGAAGGAGAACATAATTTATTTTTAAAGCAACTTTTTGTACTCCCCTTGGCTTTGCGTTAAAGAAGGGCACCCACACTCTTTAAAAGGCCTCAGTTCTGCCCGGGTCCCAGGAAAGCAAAAAGCAAAAAACAAAACAAAACAAAAAAAAACACACAAAAAAAGCATTTGGCTCCGGATCGGTGCTGAGGGGGTCACCAGTCAGGAGGAAGGAGCTGAAACGACTCCCTGGACTGGGGGGTCCTTTGCTCTTTCGAGCTGCGAGCCCCTCCCCAGGGGAAAAGGCGCTCTCGGTCCCCCCCAGCCAGCTCCCCAGCTCCCCGACTCCCAGCCGCTCCGCCTGCGCCTCGGAGGCCCCGCAGACCGGAGACCGCGGGGCGCGCAGGCCCCTCCCCGGGTTTCAGGATCCCGAGGTCGCGCTGTCTGTCTCCGCCTCCCCTCCTCCCCCCGCCGCGGGACCAAATACCTCCCCGCACCCCC
>PVJN01049063.1:0-15368 GCA_004026805.1 Lasiurus borealis
GACGCTCTATCCACTGAGCCAAACCAGTTTCGGCACCAGTTCTTTTTTATCTGAATTTCTATTAGACAGTGAATGGGACTGAGTGGGTTCCCATCACAGTTGCTCAGTGACCAACTCTCCAGGAATGCCTGTGAGACAAATATATTTTAGGGTGTGTGAATATGGGGAGTGTGTGTGTGTGTGTGTGTGTGTGTGTGTGTGCGCGCGCGCGCACGCACGCGCCAGGTTTGGAAAAGTGAGTTAGGGTGGATTTTTCTGCCTTGGATCTTTCTTCCATCCCTCTTTCCATCCCAAATCCACAGCTCCACAAAATAGTTATTCGGGTATGACTTGCCTTTGGGAGAAAAGCTTCCCACACATTTGGCCCTTGGGTCCAGGAGGAATTGTGCTTGGGGAAACTGGCCGGCTGTAAGGCTACTGGGTGAGGCCAAGTTACAAGGACCAGAATAGAAAGTCTAAATTTAAACTGTGTCTTGGAGGGTTCAAGGAGCCTGGGGCCTGTGGGCCCTGAGGCAGCTCCCTTCCAGGGGGATCTCCATGAAGTCGGCTCTAGCTTCTTCCCTCTTCCTCCTTCCTCCTCCCTCTTGCCTCCTGCCTCCTCCCTGCTCCCTCCTCCTTCCTGCTTCCTCCCTCCTCTCTGCTCTCTCCTCACTCCTGCCTTCCCACTCCAGGAGTGGAAACTGTTTGGTTCTTGGCTCTGAGAGCTGGTTTCCTCCCAAGGAAATATTGTCTCACCGCAGCTGAAGCAGGATCTGCCCCTGGAATTTCCCTGCTGTGAAGAAACACCCACTGCCCAGCGGCTGGGACACACCTAGAGCTTGCCCGTGCACAATGCAGAGGGGCCACGCCCAGAGACACACAGATGTAAACAGAAACACAAACAGGCCAGGAAAACCCTGGGGCCCCAGGAGCCAGTTCTGGCCCCAGCTCTGGCTCCACTTCCCTGTGCAGAGGTCTGAGTGAATATCTCCTTTAAGGAACCCATTTTTTCACCTCTACAATATTAAAATAGATCTCTTAAAAATCCAAACAGAACAGGACTCTAAGGGAATCACCCTAGAAAGTTCTCTACTTCAAAGATTTTTTTCTTTCATTGTTCAAAATATTTTTGAAGTTTTTTTTTCTATCTTCTGAAAAGGTCCTTTCAGAACCAGTTTTAGGCACTCACAAGTCGGCCTTGTTACAGACCCAGACATTTCCTTTTTGCCTAGAGGGATCACTGTCCGTGGTACCCGGAGACTTTGGGCTGGTTCCAAATATCCAATTCAAAAGCTTCCTGTGAGGATGGTGAGAAGTGTCTGGCAGGCATCATCACTACTGCAAAGCTACTGATGGCCTAGGCCAGTCCCCAGAGAGGGACTCACTCGATTCCGCTCCTGGAAGGGCCAGTTCCACTCTCTAAGCCCTCAGCCACAAGCAGTGTCCTGCTAGAGCCTTAAATAGTCCAATATTCAGACATGGAAGGCCCTGCGCACCATTGGCCAAATGGAAACTTCCAGTTTCGGCCACAACCTCCCGGGGCAGCAGTTTGGAAGAACCCCAGCCAAGCCAGTGTTTGTGCTTCTGTGTGTGTTCACAGAGCCTAGAGCCCAGGGGCTGTCACATACCTGATCACCTGGGGAAGGTCACAGCCCAGAAGTCAGCACAGAGACTGCACCCAGAAACATCATCAGGAGAGAGAGCACTAAGGGGACACACCCAGACACATTGGGTTGCCTGGAAACCCATAATGCCAGGCCCACAGCAGGCAGCTCAATGCAGACCCTCTCATCAAACGAATCAACCCACCAGGAAGTCAAGTCAGAAACAGCTGTGTAAAGAGCCTGCTCATTCATTCGCCAAAATGCTCACCCAGATTTAGATATGCCTAGGCAAGCCCCCCAAACTTCCTATGTGGTGATGGGGCATCTCAGTTACACACTCTACTGAGTAACCAGTCAGACTCCTTACCTCCCTTTGTTTCCTCTTGGAAAACCTTTGGCTTTTCCATCGTAATCAGCCAGTGACCCAATAGTCTATTTCTGTAACTTCTTCTTATTAGACAAAGATCGCTCTTTTGAAATGTACACAGTAAGTCACAAAGAATGGCTCTGACCTTTGTTTTCAAATTCAATATGCAAACACTAAACACACAATGAAAACTTAAGGGGACAGTTTTTCAATTTCACAGACAAGCCAAGCTGGAGGATTTTTCCATTTTGGGATGCAGGAGAGAGGCAGGTTTATACCAACTTTTCAGTGATCCTTAAAATCCCCACTTGGTGAACAGGATACAACAGCCACTTTGAGTCTGAAAGTGTAGCATGAACAACAGGAAAATACTCCTCCTGGGCAGCGCCCCTCAGTTCTGAGGAATGGCTATAAACTGAGCACTGGACCTCCATCTGGTGCCACCCTGTGTCTTTATTTGGGAGTAGGCAGAACATCCCGTATGGGGTTTCAGGCTGCCTGTCTAGTGGACAACTGTTTGCGTTCAAGGGCAACCCCTTTGTGTAGATTCTGCCTCCTTCTCTAGATATTTCAGACATGTGTTGGTTTTGGATGAGATAACCTGGTCTCCTAGGCTTCTCTCCAGTCCCATCAGCAAACAGGACCCACCTAGAGACATCTTTCATTTACACACTGGGCGTGGCCAGGCCCTTCCCTGCCATGCGGATCCTGCCCTTTGTCCCTTTTCCCTCTCCTCGCCTTCCCCAACAGGAATTCCTGTGTAAATCTGGAATAGTCACCTTTAGTGAACTGGAGTCTCACATGTTCAACCTGTCTTTCCAGAGATTAAATATCCCTCTATCCAAATTCCTTTCTATTCTTTTTTTTTTAATATACTTTTATTGACTTCAGAGAGGAAGGGAGAATAAGAGAGGGAAACATACATGATGAGAGAGAATCATGGATCAGCTGTCTCCTGCACACACACACACACACACACACCCGCACTGGGGGCTGAGCCTGCAATCTAGGGAATTTACCCTGATCAGGAATCAAACTGTGAAATGTGACCTGCTGGTTCATAGGTTGACACTCAACCATTGTGCCTCTCTGGCTAGGCTCCTTTCTAGTCTTACTTTTTATGCCTGAAAAGATTAATTGGTGCCTCACCCAAGACAGAAATAAACAAAAAAAGCCTACTAGATTTAATTTTCTTTTTTAATCCTCACCCGAGGATATGTTTAGAGAGAGGAAGGGAGAAACACTGATGATTGGTTGTCTCCCATATGTGCCCCTACCAGGTATTAAACCCACAACCTGTATGTGCCCTGACTGGGAATTGAACCTTAACCTTTTTGTGTACGAGATGATGCTCCAATCAACTGAGCAATCAAGCCAGGGACTATATTTAAATTTTTTTAAATATATTTTATTCTTTTTTACAAAGAGGAAGGGAAAAGGATAGAGAGTTAGAAACATCCATGAGAAACAGATCAGCTGCCTCTTGCACACCCCCTACTGGGGATGTGCCTGCAACCAAGGTACATGCCCTTGACCAGAACAGAACCCGGGATCCCTCAGTCTGCAGACTGAAGCTCTATCCACTGAGCCAAACCGGTTTGGGCTATATTTAATTTTTTAAAGGAAAATTTTCTATATGTCAAAAACCACAAAAAGAGGCAGAAGACAAACTTGGAAAATATATTTTTTAGACAAATATGGCAACAGAGGCAAATATCCTCCCTTTCAAAGGGCTCTTAAAATGGGGCACCAGAGAGAAAGATAGCAGATGTACATAGGCAGAAGAACCAAAACAATGAAACAAGTGGCTAATAAGAGAAGAAAATTTTCAACCTTCTTAATACTCAAAGGAAAATAAAATAAAACCATTTGAGATAACATTTCCCCTTATTGCCTATCAGACTGGTAACTGAATACCTACTGTTGGGCAGTGACTTTCTTATGAATTACTTTTAGAAATGCACAATAGCCCAGCTGGCATGGCTCAGTGGTTGAGCATCTGAACCAGAAACCAAGAGATGGTGGGTTCAATCCCCAGTTAGGGCACATGCTTGGTTTGCAGGCTCAATCCTTAGAGGGATTCATGTAGGAGGCAGCCAATTGATGATGTTTCTCTCTCATTGATGTTTCTATCTTTCTATCCTCTCCCTTCCTCTTTCTCTAAAAATCAATAAAAACATATTAAAAAAAAAAAAAGAAATGCATGACAACTGGGAGATCCTTTTGGGAGAAAATTAACCCTTAAAATTACCAGTACCTTTTTTTTAAACAAAGAATGAGATAAGATTTCTGGGCTTTATTTATTTATTTATTTTTAAATCATTACCAGAGGATATTTTTCCAGAGAGAGGGAAAGACAGAGAGAAATATTGATGTGGGAGAAACATATCAATTGGTTGCACTTGGACATGGGCCCAGGCTGGGGAGGAGCCTGCAACCGAGGTACGTGCCCTTGACCAGAATTGAACCCAAGACCCTTTGGTCCGCAGTCCGATGCTCTGTCCACTGAGCCAAACCAGCTAGGGCACCAGTACTATTTGACCTGTCAATCTCACCTCTAGAATCCTTAAGGTATCCAAAACATATAGCTATAAAAATGCTCATTGCAATACTATTGCTAAAAGAAAAAAAAAAGTATAATTTTTATATTTCTTGAGAATATACCCAATTCCTCTCCGCCTGTTTTATGTTTTGTTTATTTAAATTCTCAGCACACTGTGCTAGAATATTATATATTGTACTTCAGTATCTTAATAAAGAATGCAGTTGATTAGAAATATTCTAAGTTGGGGTGAGTCTGAGAATTAACTCAGCCCCTTGCTGGCCCTGTGACCATAGAAAGGGACTTCTTTCCCCTTCAATTTCCCACTCTGAGGTTCGTGGGACGTGGGACCTGGGCTGAGTGAGATCTGGGAGATGGGCAAGGACACAGTGGAGAGAAGTTGGCAGAGGAGCAAGTGGCAGGCTCCTGGGGAGTAGCTGGAAGGTTGGGTTACAGGTAACCGGAGCCTGGATGCTGAGCCATATGTCTGGGGTGAGAAGTGCTTTACAGGACGGGCCAACAGACTTCTCTGCCTCCCCTCATCACCCACCCTGCTGTCTCTCTGGCACAGCGCTGTCCCACGCCATTGCCACAGGAAAGGTGATCCCGAGAATACACTTCAGTGGGAAAACTGCCACCTCCCGGAACTTTCCTGGGTCAGTTCACTGAATTCACTCTTGCCCATACTGTCTTCCTAGAGCTCCCTAAGCAGGGGGGGTGGGGGGGTGGGGGGTGTCTCCAGCAACCCTCTCCCCAGCAGGACACCTGCATCCCCAAGACAGCCTTGAAAGCAGACTTACCCTCTAACTCAGAACCCTACCCGCAGTATGGCTGCCTCCGCAGGTGCCCGTGACAGACAGAGCCCAGCTCTGAGGGTGCACGCCTAGCGGTTCTCTTTCTCACCACCCTTTGTGCACCCTCTCAGAGTCTGTTATTTCCTCTTCTCTTCTAACCTGTCCCCCCCTGGCCCTGCCATTTCTTTCCCTCTCATCCGGGGGCCTCAAGCATTGCCTGGCTGGTTGGTCATCCAGAGCACCATCCAGTTTACTTCGAAGTAACACAGCACTTCCATTCTCTGGTCCTAACGTAGGGGTGTACACAGTTGATTTTTTAACCTTTGATCCAGGCTTTTGGCTGCTCTCTGGCAGAACATCAATGCTGAGCGGCCCGGGTTGGAAGGGAATGAGGTCTAGAGCCCTCCCTTCTCACATGGCAGCCTCCCCACCCCACCCACTCCAACAGAATCCTTCCCGAGGTGCACCCATGACCTGGTTACCCATCAGAATCTCATCTGGGCAACTTTAAACGAATGGGAATTCGAGAACCCCAGGCAGGCCTCCTGACTGAGAATGTGTGTACATGGGGGTGGGGCCTGTGCTGTCCATGGGTCTCCAGAGACTGAAGCAGCTGGTCTGCAGCCCCTCAGCAGCCAGTTCCTCTCCTTGGAGGCCTCACTCTGGCCACGGGGTCTTACCGCCTTCAAGACCTGCCACCACTTCCCTTTATTCCCTCAGCTCTTCTCCTGATTGGTCAAGTCCCCCTCCATTCTCTGAACAACCCTAGCACTCACTGTCTGTGGTACTCATAGGGTCTAGGAAGTTTACTTTTAATTTCACAAGTAGTGTAGGAGTATATCTTTATTGTAAAACAATTCAGGTGATCCAAATGGAGTGAAGCCCCCTGATTCTCCCTTGTCCCCACTCCCACACTTGGTAACTCTGAGCAGGTGGAGTGTCTTTCCAGAACTGTGTATTTCCTGCCTAGTTCCCAGATCTGGAAAAAGAAGAGCCATCTTTCCTTCTGCCCAACACTGCTCCTCTTTGCCTGTGCTAAATTCTGGGCCCTGCAGCCTCCCCTACAGCCTGTGGCCAGGGCCATGCCCTCTCTTCTTCCTCTCTCCCCTCACCCGGGCCTAAATGTCTGTCTGTATGCCAGCTCACGCGCACACACACATACTCACACACACACACACACAACATACACAGGTATTTCTTTTATTGGAAATACCTCTCACAGGGTCCTTAGATGCCTTTTACCAGCCTCTCCTGTTAATCTCCTTCCTTTCAAGCCCAACTTCTTCAACAAATGGGCTCCCTTCCTGAGCACCTCACTCCTGCAACTGCTCAGACCTCAGGCTGCTCCCTCCTGCTGATCCTCTCTGGGAGGCGGTGACCCAAGTCCAGCTCTGCCAAGCGTAGTGCTGCCCCTCCCCCATTGCAGAGGTGCTGTGGCCTGGGAAGAGGGCCGGGCATCTGGACTCTCCACTCCAGGCCATGCCCCCAGGCAGTCTTCTGGTCTCTTCAGGAGGCGGATGAAGGGCGAGAAGTGTCCTTAGAGGAACTCTGGAATACGCCTCAGTTAATCTCTGCAGTTACCCTCAGACTGCTATGGACTTCTGACAATTTTACCTACCGGGGAAGGAGGGACCAGCTCCAGAAGTTCTCCTGGGGTGTGGCTCACCCCCACAGCCAGGCCAGGGCATGTTCTGACAACCAAGGCTCCCAGAACCCCAGGGCCCAGTGAAGATGGGCACACAGCTCAGCTTTTCAATCCAATGGCCAACTGAGAGAAGCGTTCCGACAGCTTTTCCTCCTCTGAGGGAGGAACAGGAAGATGGACCATAGACCTTACCACCGTTCTCCCAACTTTAACAGCATAAAATAAAAGCAAACAAAATTTTAAATTATGAAACATTCCCCCCAAAGTACTACATTAGCTGCCTATTGCTGCTCTACCAAGTTACCACATATTTAAGTGACGTAGAACAATACAGATTTGTTCCTTTAGGTCAGAAGTGTAAAATCAAGGTGCCAGCAAGGCTGTGTTCCTTCCGCACCTTCAGGGAAGACTCTTTTCTTGTTTTTTTCCCCCAGCTTCTAGGGACCATCTGCATTCCCTGGCTTGTGTCTCCTTCCACCTTCAAAGCACATCCCTGTCACCTCTACTTCCATTGTCAGTGTCCTCTCTTTGATTAACCCTCTTGCCTCCATCTTACAATAACATTGGGTCCCTCAGGTAATTCAGGATAACCTCCCTCTTTCAAGATCCTTTAATTATATCTGCAAAGTCCTTACACCACATAAGGTAGCATATCCTCAGGTTCTGGGGATAAGGATGTGGATGGGCATCTTTGGGAGTCATTATTCCACTTACCACAGTATAAGATGTAATATGAATAGACATCAGTATCTGCCCCCAACATTTAATAGGTGCTAATACTTTGCCTTATTTTCTTTAGATATTTTTAAAGAAATAAAACTTGAAATAGCTGAAGTCTCATATCTCTTTTCCCTCCTTCTCTCCTCAGAAGTAATCACTCAACTGAGATTGGTGAAAATAATCCCCATGTATGTTTCTGTTCTTTGCTATCCTATATAATAAAAGGCCAGGGACCATAAGTGTAATGACCGGAATGATTGCTTAACCTGTCGCCATGAGGCACATTGACCACCTCTCAGCTCCTCCTCCTTGGCCTGCAAGTGGTGGCGGTGGGTGGGGCAGTGGGACTGGGGACTGGCAAGCTGGCTGAACAGCTGAATTCTTGTCCTAACTTAGGGGTGTACACAGTTGGTTTTTTAACCTTTGATACAGGCCCACAGACTCAGATGGATCAGCAATGGTGAATGGGGGAACCAGGGTGGATGGTGGGAGGACCCTGCTGGCTGTCAGGCCGTTGGGCTCCCTAGCTCATTCCTGGCTGCTCAGAGGCTCAGGCCAGCGGGAAAGCAGGTGCTGGGGACTTCAACTCCATACACTTGCCCTGGGCCAGTGCTCCAGGCTGCTCACGTGGGTGCTGCTGCCACCACTGCTGCTGCCACTGTTTCTGGGGTTTCCGGTGCCGAAGGAAGCTGAGGGGCGTGCCCATGACACACCCGTCCCAGTGGCGGAGGTAGCCTTTGGTCTGGGGACTGGTGAACAGGCAGAAGATGGCCCTGATCGCACAATTTCATGTGCTGGGCCTCTAGTATGTTATAAATGCACTTCTAAATAGAACAATAAAGAGTATTTTGTATGTTTTGAAACTTTATGTGAAAGTAATCACTATGTGGACAATTTTGCAATCTGCTTTTAAAACCCAATATCTTTTTGCCCTGGCTGGTGTAGCTCAGTTGGTTGAGAGTCATCCCAAGCACCAAAAGGTCCCTGGTTTGATTCCTGGTCCGGGCAGATACCCAGGTTTTGGGTTTGATACCCAAACAGGGCACATACAGGAGGCAATCAATCAATATTTCTCTTTCACAGTGATTTTTTTCTTTTTCCCTTCCTCTCTCTCTGAAAAACTTAAAAAAAAACAACCAAACTCGATATTTTGAGGCTATACATGTGACTACATGAAGATCTAGCTCATTCATTTTGCAATATAGACTACCTCCGATGAGCAAGTTAAAGTTAATATTGTCTTTCCTTTGTTTTCAATTTTTTTTCTATTATAAACTGTGCATCAATAAATATCTTTATAATTGTTTTCAGGAACAACTGTGCTGAAGCCCTCAGTGGGAGACACCCAGTGCAGCATGGCTGGGTCTGGGGTATGTACACCTTCTCTCAATTGCCCCCTGGTCCCAAAGTACCTCCCAACAACAGTGTCTAAAAGTACCCATTTTCCCCACATTCTCATCACCATCTGACATTTTCAGATTTACTATTTTTTAAAATGCTTTTCCTTACATGTTTTCCAGTCAATCTGTTCTGCCCCCGATTTTTTTCTTGATATTTATGCAGCTGGACGCCTTTCTTTCATCTTGACCTTGACGGACAAATCCACCCAGTGCCTCTGTGCTCTGCACGGCACCCCCTCCCCAGATTCCCCCTTGGTGGAGCTCCCCACTGTAGATAGCCTTCTGCCCACGCTGGTTTCTTTGCGCCAGCCCTAGAATCCCTCCTGCACAGTCTGGAGCAACTACTCTCCTCATAGGAATCCCTGGGATGTGTGGGGAATCTCCCACTGGGAGGAGCCCAGTCTTCTCCATTACTGCCCCTTCACCTAAATGAATTGGGCCTGTCTAGCCCTGATGATGTGAGTACATCTATTCGGGAATTATTCAGTTCTGAGCTCCAAAACAAACAAACAAACAAACAAACAAACAAACAAACAAACAGTTGCATTTCTTCTGTCCCCAAAGGCGTTTTGCAACATACACCTGCCAATGAACCAAAAACCCTATCCCGATGGCAGGACAGAGGAATACAGCCAAAGACTGTGACCCTTTTTCCCAGGGCAAGCCTCGGGTCTTTATTAGCTGGTGGCACTTATTTTATTTTTTAAAAATATATTTTTATTGATTTCAGAGAGGAAGAGAGATAAAAACATCAATGATGAGAGAGAATCATTGACCAGCTGCCTCCTGCATGCCTCCTTCCGAGGATCCAGCCCACAATCCGGGCACATGTGCCCTTGACTGGAATCAAACCCAGGACCCTTCAGTCCACAGGCTGACGCTCTATCCCCTGAGCCAAACCAGCTAGGCCCTTATTCTAGGTTTTTATGCCTCCCCCTCCTTCCAGCCTCTTTAAACTAAATGGGTTGACTATCAACACAGGGAGTTATCGTTCTTCATAGTGATCCATTTCTCCTCCTGCTGGCCCTAAACAAACTGAAATGACATTGTCCTCATCTATCTATGCTCAGACAAGGAGATTGCTCACTGAAGAGACTGAGGAAGCTCAGGGCCACTTGCCTCACAGTGAAGTCTTCACCAGACCCCTTTCTCCAGGTGTTGTAGATTCCTGAATGCTCTCTAGCTGGGAAATTCGATCCATCACTAAAGTTTTGAAAAGAATTGGGTGACAATTCACTCCCCTCCATCCCCGGCAGAACAGTTTAAATCTTGTCTTGAATTAAGGGTTCTCTTAACTCCTAATTACTGCATTAGAAATTGATACTGCTTTTTCAAGATTTACTCAAACCACGTATTTTATTTCTCAAAAATGTCATCTCACTAATCAGCATCTTAAAGTCACTTTACCCTGTTGTTTAACTGATGACCCTTCAGAGTTTTCTGCCACACACTTCTCAGTGACTGCAGCACAGATCCTTCCAATCGGTAATCTTACATGAGGAGCAGATGGGTTGATACATCCTTTCTGCTGTGGTTGCTATACTTGGCTTCATCTTACCAACAAGTTGGTAAATGTCAGAAGCAAGGTGTAGGTGTCCTATGATTCTGTTCGTGTGTCTGGCTGTGTGCTTAATGACACACACATAATTTTATCATGGTGAGCTGGAGCTGGCTCTCATTCCTAGCTAATTGTGCACATTCCTCCTCAGCTCCACGTTCGCTGACATCACATTGGTAGCTTGAAATCAGTTATGATGGGAATACTTACACCAGGAAAATTAGCAAATGAATCAGGGATTTCTGTTGGAGTGTGGAGAGTTGGGGGAGGGCTTAGAAAATATCTGGAGTCTGGCTGGTGTGGCTCAGAGGTTGGGCATCGACCCAGGTACCAATAGGTCACTGGTTCAATTCCAACTCAGGGCACATGCCCACGTTGTGGGCTCAATCCCCCGTGGGGGGCCTGCAGGAGGTAGCTGATGATGTTTTTCTCTCTCTCTATCCTTCTCCCTTCCTCTCTCTCTAAAATCAATAAAGGGGAAAAAGGAAGTATATTAAAAAAAGAAAATATCTGGAGGAAACAAGAAACCAAAAACAGTTACCTTTGCAGAATGAGACTAGAAAGCAAGGCTATTGAAGAAAATATTTTTTGAATTTTTTATCATGTTCATCACTAGTTTTTAAAAGACTTTTTATTGATTTTTTGAGAGAGAAGGGAGAGAGAAAGAGAGAAACATCGATTGGCTGCCTCCTGCATGCTCCCTACAAGGGATAAAGCCCACAGCCCTGGCATGTGCCCTGACCTGGAATGGAACTAGTAACGTTTTGGTGTGTGGAACAACACCCAACCAACTGAGCCACACTAGCCTGGGCTCATAACTATTTTTTTTAAAAAAGAGAACTTTCTTTTTAAGAACAAAGACTTCCCAAAGTGTTTATTAATCCCACACTGTAGGCTGGAAACTGCCTGGTTGAGGAAGAAATCAGAGACTGGAGAGGAGTTATACCAGTTGCCCCAGTGGAGTGACATCCTGGGACAGGAGAGAGGGACTGGGCAGAGGCAGGGCCCTAAGGAGTAGGGAGTACAGTAGCAGGCGGTTCTTCTAGAACTCTGTGCCAGGTCTGAAAGAAGTGCCAAAGTAATGCCAGGCCCTCAGCCAAGACCTCGGGCCAAAATGTGGGTCACCAAACCCCAAGAATCAAACAGAAAAATGGGTATGAAGATAGGACGCCGTAATCAGTGCATCTCTAGGGAGGATGCGGGGGAGGCAGAGACCTGATACAAGGGGCTGGAGTCACAGGAGGATATGCTGGGGTCACAGGAGGATATTTGAGATTATGGGGCTGGAGGGCAGCTCTTTAGGCCATTCCTGAGACCATTTCCCTGCAGCTTGAAGTAAAAGGGGACTTTAGCTCTGCCAAAGAGGGAAGGAGGGCAAACTGGGGCAGCGAGGAAACGAGTAGAGACAGGTTCCTCAGCACTGGGGAAAAGGCTCCCACAACTCCCAGGGGAGAGTCCGCAGTCCACAGTAAACAAGTGCCAGGGAGCAAAGCAGAAGTCCAGGCGGATTCCAGAAACCTCGCCATACTATAGAAAGGATCCCGAGGGGTCCTGGTCATTGTCTGGGGATGGGACAGGGGTTCCCACTGGAGGATTTTGGAGTGGCTTAGACTTTTTTTTTTTGAGCAGAGATAATGGAGGCCCGAGGTGCAGAGATGGGCCACAGCCAAGAAATTACATCTGAGATGCAATGAGATATAGGATCTGGAGTGGGGCCCCAGAATAGGCTGGCAGGACCCTACTTCTGGGGGATTTTTGAGGCAGCATCTCATTCCTCCCTGCTGGCCAGGATGCTTGGGAAAGAGACTCTCCAGGAAACTGGACACAGGAGCATTGGCCGGGAAGGGGAGGGGGCAGTGGAAGGATAGAGTGGACTGCTGCTCCTCTTGGCAACAGCCAAATGCCACAGTCATGCTCTCCAGAACCCTTAGACATTTCCAAACTCCACCTGACCGTTTGGGAATCACCTTTTACAGACTTGTCAAGTAGGGCTGCCACTGGTTATGAGGGCGTCAAATATCCCATTTTATAAACACCTAGGTGTCCAAGTAGATCCCGGGACAAGATCTGGGGTGTTTATCTAAGGCGTCCCTTGAGATAAACTAGAACCGTACAGGTTGTTGCGACATTCAAATAGTTGCTAATGAAGAGGCTGCTCTATGCAAGCAGGACCAAGGGCAGGCCTAGGACCAAAAAGACCAGAAACTTTAATTTCCGTTTTAAGTGTGTGCAAAATAATTCAAGTAACTGCCGGAGGAATTACACCACACGAAACATATGCAATTGCAACTCACACAGCACTTTATTACTCACAAAAGCTTCTGATGCTGCAGGTACAGGTTTGCACGGGATCCTGGTGGTGCTGTCCGCTGGGGTCCGGCAGCTGGGCTGGGCTGGTCCGGCATGCAGGGGGCCAGCATTCCTCACCTGAGAGTTTGGTCGTGTCTTGATCGGGAGGTGCTAGTCGTTCTCTGTCGTCTGGCAGGGAGAGGAGCGTGGAACGGCAACGCTTGCTGGACTGACAAAAGGACGTGCCTTTGTGGCTGTCTTGACAGGCGAGCAGTGTTGACCTATTTTTAAAGCCTGTTTCGTACCCACAGCAGTTCCAGTGGCTATCACTGAATTACATCAATGCACACACGTTAATCTCAAACAGGGCAAGGGGCTACATGTGGTTATCTAGGGAGAGCACATCACTCACACAAATGGTTATCTTGGCAAGTCACTCTGAGTCAGTAACTGAAGTTCAAATCCTTATCTATGGGGCACACACACTTCAGGGCAGTGGGGAATGTGTCCTTAATATCACACTTTAAGTTTCAAGGAAGTTAACTCAAATCTTTTTAATATTTTGTGAACATTTTTAAACATTTTTATATATTACTATAACACGAGGGCTGCTTCCAAGCAACTGGAACTAATAGGGTGTGGTAACCTCTTTCATGTCCCGAGTGGTTCAGGGTTCCGGGTTCAGGGTTTGGGTTCTGGAGGAGGCTGCACGCAAATAAAAAGAGAGACTAGAAGCCGAAACCGGTTTGGCTCAGTGGATTAGAGCGTCGGCCTGCAGACTGAAAGGTCCCGGGTTCGATTCCGGTCGGGGGCATGTACCTTGCTTGCGGGCACATCTCCAGTGTGGGGTGTGCAGGAGGTGGCTGATCGATGTCTCTCTCATCGATGTTTCTGACTTTCTATCCCTCTCCCTTCCTCTCTGTGAAAAATCAATAAAAATATTTAAAAAAAAAGAGAGAGAGACTAGAAAAGTATTAATTTGGCGATATTGGGGGGCCAGGTGGGATCCTTACTCTAGTGAGAAGACTATCCTCTTCCATTGGCCTTGCCATCCCTTTTATTCAGATTTGGGATACACCTTTGCCCTGAAACAGGCAATTCCAATAACTGGTAGATTTCTTATCAGTAAAGATTTGCATGATTATTTGGTGGGGAAGTTGCTTCAGCTACCACTGTCTCAATTAGATAGGGGGTGGCTGGCTCTGACCTTTCAGAGCTTCAAGGCTGACCAGCCTTCCGGGTTCCTTGTCCACACTTTCTATTAGTGAGACAATTATTGGTTTCCGGCAATAGGGCCATGAGTTGGCCCCCTTCTTTTAATTTGCTGCTAGAGCCCTTCATTTTTTAAAGATAAATTAGATGCATAAATCTCCTATCATTGGCACAGGCTGTTCCCTATCTCCTTTCATACTACTTCGACTAGATTATGATAAACCAGCAATGTTGTTGAACCTATTGTTGAACCTATTGATCAATTATGGTTAGCACCTGCTCCACCCCTCGACCCCTAAACCCTGTATCAATTACAGGTAATCTAAGTCAGTTTCTGCTGAATTTACATGTCTAATTGTGAGTTCCCATGACATCACTAAATCATAATATCCAACAGATTCAGCTACTTGGGACATATTTTGCAGCAAACTCATTCCCAAAAGCCTGTCAGGCAGCCAGCATCCCATCATGAGATAATCATTCACTTAACCAACATTGAGGCCATGGCTGCTGTGTGTGTGGTGCTGAGTGCCAAGGATGCAGACAGGGCCTGGCCCTATGAGGAGACGCTAGGCCTATGACTGGGGTGCCACCCGCAGGCTGTAGGCCTCAAGGACAGCCCTGTGCTGTATTTGTGACAGTATGTATCTCTTGCACCTAACAGGAGGCCTAAAACTTAGTGCTCAATAAAAATTTAAAAATGAATAGTACTTAGCAAAGGTTTGGGAGATCAGGAGGAGGTGGTTAACTCTGCTCGGAAACTAAAGAAAACTTTGCAGAAGAGATGCAAGAATCTGGTCTTGAAAGGTAGGAGTCGACAAAGCAGTCCAGAAGGAGGGCAGCAAAGAGGAGGGCATGATGTGGCAAGAGGTCAGGCAGGAAGGAAGGCAGGATGAAGAAAGATCTTGAACTGCAGGTTACAGAAGCGAGGCTCTGTTCATAGATTCTACTATCCAAATGACAAGTTCTTAGAACTGGAGCCAAGTTGCCTTTTTAGAAGATTATTTTCCTTTTTTGTCAAATAGTAAAACCATGCTTTTTCCTTTCTCACCTTGACTGCTGGGAAGCTCCTGAAGTACTGGGCTCCTTATAATTTTTTGTATCCCTTAACAGTCCTATGTAGGACTTTTCACCTACTAGATTTTTATTTTAATATATTTTATTGTTTTTGTTTTGTTTTGCTTTTACCAAGAGGAAAGGAGAGGGATAGAGAGTTAGAAACATGGATGAGAGAGAAACATCGATCAGCTGCGTCCTG
>PVJN01049064.1:0-15386 GCA_004026805.1 Lasiurus borealis
CGGTAGTTCCGCCACGGGGCCCTGCTGGCGGCGGCGGGCAGCACCGGCAGGGAGATCCTGAAGATGGGGGCCAGCGTGCTGTGCATCTCGGCGGGGATGAAGGCGGGCCGCCCGTTCAGCTTGGCCAGGGCGTACAGCGTGGCGTACTCGCCCATCTGGTTGCCCAGGCGGCCGATGGCGTTGATGGTCCACATGCCCCGGGGCACGGAGCTCGTGGCCCTCGGGGCGCTCGTGGCCCTCGGGGCGCTCGTGGCCCTCGGGGCGCTCGTGGCCCTCGGGGCGCTCGGGGCGCTCAGGGCCCTCGGGTCGCTGGAGGCATCGTCCTCAGGTTCCGCAGGCTCCAGCCTCCCAGCGGCCGGCAGGGACTGGATCTTCACCAGCCGTTGCTGGAGGTGAAAGATGGTGGAGGCCGTGAAGACGAAGAGGACAAAGTGGGCCATGGGGAAGAAGAAGGGCCCCTGGGTGCTGGGCATGGCTGTGGGCAGGAGAGCAGGGAAGGTTAGTGGGCTGAGCCCCGGGGGCTGCGTGCGCCTGGGCAGACGTGGGAGTGGGTGTGCCTGGGGGTTTACTTTTATACACATACACATACATAAGTATATATATTTCCGAGAGGAAGGGAGAGAGGGTTAGAAACATTGAACAGCTGCCTCCTGCACGCCCCCCCACTAGGAATCGAGGCTGCAACCAAGGTATATGCCCTTGACTGGAGTCGAACCTGGGACCATTGAGTCCACAGGCCGATGCTGTATCCACTGAGCAAACCCATTAGGGCTAAAAGTTCTTTTGCTACATTATGACCTCCTGTCATAGGTGCGCAACCTCAGCCCACTCCGAACCTTTCACATCCATGTGTGTGTAACACATAGCATGCCAGTGGTTGGGAACATGTGGCTGTGTGTCCATGTGAGTGTATAGATATGAGTAGACATGCAATATGTGCATCTTTATTGTATGTTTGTGTGTTTATATCCTGGGAGTATATATATATGTGTGTGTCTGTATATGTGAGGACACGAGTATGAACCTCTATTTGCTGGGGATCCCGCTTCTAGAGATGCCGGTCTTTGCAGGCCCTGCCATCTACATCCCCTCTGAAGGGAAACTGCCAGGCCCACCCAGAATGAACCCCTTGGCAGGCCTGCCCACCCTCCGGACATGGCAGCCCGAGCCTGAGAGAGACATATGCTGTCTCCATAGCGGCTCTCCCAGCATTGGCTGTGGCCTATGGCTCTGTAAGATGGCCTGGCCAGCTCTTTATCTTGAGAATTTGTACTAAAGGCTCAGAAGGCACATGAGAGGATTTTTTCTCCTCCTGATACCAACTGGGTGTCTAACAATTCAATTCAATTGTGACCCTATCTACCCAGAGCGCGTATCAGACCCCACAGGTCAAAGAGTCCCATTCCACAAGACTGTCCCCAACTCCAAACACTGATCAAAAGCCCCGGTTTCGGCCATCATCATTTTAAATGGCAGGCAAGGGCCTAGCTGAGTTCTGTGGGCCATTCCAGCCAGTTACCAAAGCGTTGGCCCGCAGACTGAAGGGTATCAGGTTCGGTTCTGGTCAAGGGCACATTCCTCGGGTGCAGGCTTGATCTGTGTGGGAGGCAACCAATCGATGTGACTCTCACATCTATGTTTCTCTCTGTCTGTCTCTCCCCCGCCCTTCCATTTTTTCTAAAAAAAAAAAAATCAATGGAAAAATATCTTCAGATGAGGATTAACAAAACAAAGTCCCGGGCCATTCATATTCTGACTGACCGGCTATAAATTGGGGTTCTCATGACCACCTCCGCAGCTTTGGTAACTGGCTGGAATGGCCCACAGAACTCAGCAAGGTCCTTGCCTGCCATTTAGAATGATGATGGCCGAGATGAGACTGGTTTGGCTCAGTGGATAGAGCGTCAGCCTGCAGACTGAAAGGTCCCGGGTTTGATTCTGGTTGGGGGCATGTAGCTTGCTTGCGGGCACATCTCTACTGTGGGGCGTGCAGGAGGTGGCTGAATGATGTCTCTCTCTCATCAATGTTTCTGACTTTCTATCTCTCTCCCTTCCTCTCTGTAAAAAATCAATAAAATATATAAAAATAAATAAATAAATAAATAAAATAAAATGATGATGGCCGAAACCAGTTTGGCTCAGTGGATAGAGCATCGGTCTGTGGACTGAAAGGTCCCAGGTTCAATTTCGTCAAGGGCATGGACCTCGGTTGTGGGCACATCCCCAGTAGGGGGCGTGCAGGAGGCAGCTGATCGATGTCTCTCTCTCAATGATGTTTCTAACTATCCCTCTCCCTCTCTATAAAAAAATCAATAAAATATATATTTTTAAAAATTAAATAAATAAATAAAATGATGATAAATAGTTATGAGAGGTACTGAGGATATTGATCCAGAAGGGCCCTGCACTGGGGCTCCGTCCTGGTGGAGCTGGGGTGCACAACGTTCAGGCTCAGGGGGGTGTGTGCCAAGGCAGAGGCTCTCTGAGCCCCAATGTTGGGGTTTTTATGGAGGTGTCATTATGTGCACGCGAATGGTTAGATCATAGACTGTTAGTGATTAAGTCGATCTTCGTCCCATTCTCCTTCCCAAAGGTTGAGGGGTGGGGCTGAAAGTTCCAGTCTTCTAACCAAGGCTTGGTTTTTCTGTTCACCTGCCCCCACCCTAAATCTATCTAGAGTCCCCGTATCAAACAATAAACACTCCCATCATCCTTATCACTCAGGAAAGGCTAATGTTTTATGAGCAGTGCCAGGAGCCAGGCTCAAAGACCAGATGTCTTTCATTCACTGAGACCACACTGAGCTGCGGACAGAACAGACTCAGCTGAAGCAGAGGGAGCTGGTAACCATAAAACACCTGAACAGACATATCAGGAATCCTCAACAGAACTGCATTCCTGGCCCAGGGGTCCCAGAAAAGCCCCACGAACTGAGCGATGACACAGCGTGTTCTTTCAACTCTGATCACAGAAGGAGTCAGTGGTAGGAGGGTGGTGGTGGCAGGGCACAGGCCTCCCAAGAACCCTTGGGACTCACAGGAGGTAGTGAAGCATCCATCCTATCTAATAAAAGAGTAATATGAAAATTGGCCATCCCTCCAACATACAAGATAGTTGCCCCCATGTGGTCAAAAATGGCCACCACAAGATGGCCAGCAGGGAGGGCAGTTGGGGGGGACTAGGCCTGCAAGGGAGGGCAATTAAGGGTGCCAAGGCATGCAGGGGAGGGTAGTTAGAGGCAATCAGGTTGGCAGGGGAGCAGTAAGGCATCAATCAGGCTGGCAAGGGAGTGGTTAGGTGGTGATCAGGCTGGCAGGCAGAAGTGTTTAGGGGCAATCAGGAAGGCAGGCAGGCGAGCAGTTGAGAGCCAACAGTCCTGGATTGTGAGAGGGATGTCCCAGATTGGAGAGGGTGCAGGCTGGGCTGAGGGACACAACCTCCCCCTGATCCCCGTGCACGAAATTCGGGCCTCTAGTCTTATATAAAAACTGCTGTTTGAAATGTTAACCCTGCTATTCTGGCTTCTGTAAACGTTTGCTTGCTTAAATAATAAGGAAAATAAGACTACTCCCATTCCAGAGAGGCCATGGACTATGCCGCAGACATAGTTGTCAGTGCTGGTGCCAGGCCAGGCCTTGAGAGATGGTCTCATGGCCCCTTCCCAGCATGCCGGCCTTCTTCCCCAGAAGGCCTGGAAGTCTCATTCCAAATTTGGGAGACAAAGATCTAAAAAATATATAAATAAAAAAAGTTTCCTCCATATGGGGGGGGGGGGCAGAATTTGAAAGACATTTTTCTCTGGGCCTGTGCATAATAAAATGTAACTCCCTTTCTCTAAGCATGGCTTGGTTTTCCTCTGGTCTTCTATAACAGTAGGGGCCCTGAGAACTCCGCATCCCAGGACTTACAACGTGAACCAGTGGTTTGTGGAGTGAAGAAGTGAATTGATCTGTCATCTGGGAACGCTTAGGGCAAGTCAAAGGCCTCAAAAGGATGAGACTTGGTCACTGAGTCTACGCAGAGTGGCTATGAGTGAAGTAGAGCAGGAAGTGAATTATTCTGATCCACCACGATGTGGCCAGAAGCCAGCAAGGAGGAGAGCAACTATCGCTTGGAATCATTATTTTAATTTTATTCACTAGAGGGTGGCGTGTCCCTCAGCCTGGCCTGTGCCCTCTTGCAGTCCAGGATCCCTTGGGGAGCAGACCTAAGTCAGCAGTTGGACATCCCCCAAGGGGTCCTTAGTGCTGCCGCAGAGGTGAGAGAAGATCCTGCCACCACAGCTGTGCTCACCAGCCATGAGTCTGGCCTCTGGCTGAGCAGTGCCCCCCCTGTGGGAACACACTCACCCCCAGGGGACAGCTCCTGCGTTAAGCATCTGCTCCCTGTTGGTCAGTGTGCATCATACCGACCGGTTGTTCTGTTGTTAGGTCGATTTTCATATTAGCCTTTTATTATATAGGATTATTTCTTGTTATTTCTCACCCAAGGATATTTTTCCATTGATTTTTAAAGAGAGTCGAAAGGAGGGGAGAGACACAGAGAGAAACATCAATATGAGAAAGAGACATTGATGGGTTGCCTCCTGCACACACCCCAACCAGGGCCAGGGAATGAGCCCGCAACCGAGGTACATGCCCTTGACTGGAATCAAACCTGGGACCCTTCAGGCCTTGGGCTGACCCTCTAGTCACTGAGCTAAACTGGTTAGGCGCCTCATGACTTCATTATTGCTAAAGATTCCAGCTTGCAATGACTGGTGGGCTCTGCCATTCTGTAGTGGAGGGGATCCTCCCCCCTCCCGGGCCATGGTGCCACATGAGCAAGATGGGGCCCTAACTGACGGCAGTGAGGAGCCAGGGGGGAGGGCCTTCCGCTCTCACAGCTCTTCCAGATTCCCCTTTTCCTTCCCAGTGAGTGTGAGCTGCCCAGCCACTTTCTAAAACGTTCTTGCCTGGCCGGCGTGGCTCCATGGTTGAGTATAGACCTGCAGACCAGGTCACAGTTCAATTCCCAGTCAGGGCACATGCCTGGGTGGTGGGCTTGATCCTGGGGTCATGCACAAGTCAGAGCAATGATTCTCACTTATCCTATCATTGATGTTTCTCTTTTTCTCTGAAATCAATATATATATATATATATATATATATATATATATATATATATATATATTTTTTTTTTTTTTTTTTTTTAAGAAAACAGACAGACAAACTTGTCCTCCTGAGCAGGGTTTAATCTGCCCAGCATCCTGGAGGCTCCACGCAGAGGTAGATTAGCGACCAAAGACTTCCCATTGGTCTGGCTCAGGGCCGGAGTTCCCGGTTAAAGTATGAAACCTAATGGCCATTACGAGAACCTTGGGGCTACACAAGCAGGGTGTGACCTGGATGGATCTGGCGAGCTGCCCGCAGCAGGGGGGCCTTGACGGGAACTATGGCCATAAACGCTGGCATGGGGCCGACGTAGCAACATCCCTGCTTCTGAACTGCGTCCCTCAAAGCTTTGGAGCCACCGGGTTGGAGTGGAGGTCTCTTTCTAGAAGAAACTGCGGCTTGTCCCCGAGGTGCCTGAATTCTGGTGGAGGTCTGGGCCCGGGATCCCGGCCAGAAACGGGCTCCTGGTGGCACCCCTGCGGCCCCCGGCCCGGAAGGAACGCAGACAGGGAGGCGGGTTTGCTGAGCAGGGCTCTTTCACGGTCCGTCTGCGGGCCCTTCCCGCGTCGCCACACGCTGCGGCCCCAGCCTCAGCGCCCAGAGTCCGGGCGTGGCTTCACCTGCCCGAGGTGTGAACGCGCCCGCACGTTTCGATAGGGTCACAGACAAAGCCGGGCGCTCTGTCTGGGCTCTGGGCCAGGGGCGGGCAGGCGGGGAGGGGGCTCCGCCCTCCACGCTGGCATTTGGGTCCTGGCCAACCTGGCTTTCCCACCGTGCGCGCTTGCGGGCCTGGCGGCGTCTCGGCGGGAGAGGGTGCCCCGACCTGGACGCGAGGCTGAGAACTGGGCCGACGCGGGCGGCAGCGGGGCAGGGGCAGTGGACAGCGCTGACACTGGGTTTGTCTCTCGGGGGTGGGTGAGTGCATCCATGATTCTACCTGCCATGGCTGATGTTTGATTTTTTTTAACTAAATGTTTTTTTATTGATTTTAGAAAGGAAGGGAGAGGCAGAGAGAGAGAAAGAGAGGGAGAGATGCCAGAGAGAAACAGCCATCAGCTGCCTCCCATACCCACCCGGACCCGGCATCACACCTACGACCCAGGCATGTGCCCTGACCAGGAATCAAGCAGGCGACCTTTCGGTGCATGGGACAGCTCTCAACCAATGAAGCTACTCGGCCCGGCTGACTACTTTTATTTTATTTTTTAAACATACTTTTATTGATTTCAGAGAGGAAAGGGGAAGGAGAGAGCGGTAGAAACATCATTGATGATAGACAATCACCAATCGGCTGCCTCCCACACGCCCCACACTGGGGACTGAGCCCACAGCCCGGCATGTGTCCTTGACCAAAATCGAACCCGGGACCCCTCAGTCCGCAGGCAAAGCTCCATCCACTGAGCCAAACCAGCCAGGGCGACTTTTTAAAAAAATATATTTTATTGATTTTTCGCAGAGAGGAAGGGAGAGGGATAGAAAGTTAGAAACATCAATGAGAGAGAGATATCAGTCAGCTGCCTCCTGCACACCCCCAGCATGCTCTTGACCGGAATTGAACCTGGAACTCGAGTCCACAGGCCAACGCTCTATCCACTGAGTCAAACCGGTCAGGGCCTTTTTGTTTTGTTTTGTTTTGTTTTTTAATGGAGTTGAAGATATGGGAGAAAGAGTATATGTGGTGGGCAAACAAGGAGTGGGCTGCATGAAGGGGGCACACTTTTGCTCACACAACACACAGCCCTTGTTACAGCCTATTATGGGCTACATTGGGCCCTCTAAGAAAGATATATGAGCCCTAGCGGTTTGGCTCAGTGGATAGAGCGTCGGCCCATGGACTGAAGGGTCCTGGGTTTGATCCTAGTCAAGGGCACATTCCAGTGGCAGGTTTGATCCCTGGTTGGGGAAACATGTGGGCTGCATGCGGGGCACCTGCGGGAGGCACCCATTCGATGTGTCTCACATCAATGTTTCTCTGTCTCTTCCTCTCCTTTTCACTCTCTCTAAGCAGCAATGGAAACAATATACTCCGGTGAGGAAAGAAAAGGAAAAGAAAAAAGAGAGGTAGGGTCAAATCCTAGCCCTCAGAACTTCAAATGTGACCTTCCTTGGAGAGAGGTCTTTACAGGGGTGACCAAGTCAAAGGAGGTCACCCTAAGATGTACTCTCATCCAATAGGGGTGGAACCTTTGTGTATTAAACACACACACACACACACACACACACACCTCAGAACTGCCCCGGCTGGTAGCTCAGTTGGTTGGAGCATCATCCTGTTCACCAAAGGTTTCAGGTTCCATTCCCAGTCACACACACATTTAGGTTGTAGGTTTAACTCCTGGTCAGGGTGCATGTGGGAGGCAACAAGTTCATGTCTCTCTCTCTCTCTCTCTCTTCCCCTCTCTACCTTTCTTCCCCACCCCTTCCTCTCTCTCTGAAATCAATAAAAACATATGCCCTGTGAGAATTAAAACAGAAAAAACTAAAACACAGCCCATTCTATCTCATATGATTTGGCTCAAGAATGGCCGGTCGTTGGCCAGCCCATGATGTGTGTGTGTGTGTGTGTGTGTGTGTGTGTGTGTCCTGTCTCAAGAGAATAAGCTGTACCAGGCAGACACACTGCTTGGGAAGTTTGTGTAGAAGCATAGGAGCATGGCCTGGCAGCCAGGGCGGCCATGTTAAGCCACATCCAAGATAACCCAGGGCCGTGGTCGGCAAACCGTGGCTCTCGAGCCACATGCGGCTCTTTGGCCCCTTGAGTGTGGCTCTTCCACAAAATACCATGGCCTAGGTGAGTCTATTTTGAAGAAGTGGCATTAGAAGAAATTTAAGTTTAAAAAATTTGGCTCTCAAAAGAAATTTCATTCGTACTGTTGATATTTGGCTCTGTAGACTAATGAGTTTGTCGAGCACTGACCCCAAGAAACACCAGAAAGGAGCCAGCCCTGAGAATAAAAAGAGAGAGAGCCTGGCTGGCCAGCGAGCTCAGACACTCAGTGGTTGAGCGTTGACCTATGAACCAGGTCACGGTTCAATTCCCGGCAGGGCACATGTCCAGGTTGCAGGCTCGGTCTCCAGTGTGAGGTGTGCAGGAGACAGCTGATCAGTGATTCTCTCTCAGCATTGACGTTTCTATCTCTCTCTCCCTCTCCCTTCCTCTCTGAAATCAATATATATATGTATATATATTTTTTAAAAGAGATCAGCCCTAACCGGTTTGGCTCAGTGGATAGAGCATCAGCCTGTGGACTCAAGGGTCCCGGGTTCGATTAGATTCTGGTCAAGGGCATGTGCCTTGGTTGCCGGCACATCCCCAGTAGGACGTGTGCAGGAGGCAGCTGATTGATGTTTCTCTCTCATCAGTGTTTCTAACCCTCTATCCCTCTCTCTTCCTCTCAGTGAAAAAAATCAATAGAATATATTTTAAAAAAGAGAGACCGATCACATGAGGGAGAGACAGAAAGCATCTCTGCCTGGTGGCTTCCCGGTTCCCTTCTCTCCAGGCCATGGGCGCTTCCACTAAGACCCGCCCTGGATCGGGGAGGAGGGAACTGGGGGACTGGGCAGTGGGAGGAAGCAGGGAGGGAGGAGGGCACCCCCGGGCGGAAGAGGGAGATCTCCCTGCGGGGGCGGGGGGCACCTGTGGTCTTCCCACCACCCCTGTCTGGGCCTCGCTCTCTTCCTTTCTCTAACTAGACCAGCAGCACTTGAAAGGCAAGGAGCAAACTTGGCTCCTCTGTTTGGCTCCGAATCTGCCAAGTAGGGGACATGGGGTAACGGGGCCAAGGACGTGGCTGTGGGAAGGCAGAGAGTGGAGGGAAGAGAGGGAGGGAGGGAGGGAGGGAAGAGGATGCAAGGGAGGGAAGAGAGAAAGAGCAGGGGACAGAGACAGAGAAATGGAGAAAGCGAGAGCGGGGAGACACAGACTGAGAGAAGAAGGAGGAGGGGGCGGGGGTTGGGCTAGAAGGCGTCAACAGGGGGAGGGGGACATATGAGATACTTTTCACATGAATGATTAAAAAGAAGGAGGCAGCCCTAGCCGGTGTGGCTCAGTGGATAGTACGTGGGCCTTCGGCCAGCACGGTCCTGGGTTTGGGGTTTGATTCTGGCCAAGGGCACATGCCTGGGTTACGGGCTCGATCCCCAGTGGGGGGGGGGGTGCAGGAGGCAGCCAATTGATGATTCCCTCTCATCATTGATGTTTCTCTCTCTCTCACTCTTCCTTCCTCTCTGAAATCAATAAAAATATAAATACAAAGAGAAGGAGGGGCAGGGAGAGAGAGACAGATACAGGAACAGAGACAACAGATTGCCTGACACAGACAGAAGTAAGAAGGCAGCCGATGGACATCCCCTCCCCTCCCACCGGCAGCGCCGCCCGCCCAGTCCTTGCTTCCCCCGTCAGTCCCTCTCAGCGTCTCCCCGTCTCAGCCTATGACAGACACAGCTCCGTGAAGAAAGGACACTGTCCTCTGCTCCCTGTACACCTCCATGTTCTCAGACACTGGCTGGGCACATAGTAGGTGCTCAGGACGTACATGCAGAGGGAGTGGTTACAAAAAGATACCGGCTCACAACAGAGTCGCTTATGCTCAGCCCCAGGGCTCCCAACAGAGAACAGAGCCAGCTTCCCCAGAGCGGCATCCTAGGCGGGTCCCCTAGGAATCTCCTGCTCGGCATCGGGGCCATCCCCCCTGGCAGACCCTGCCACTCTCCCCACTCCCGAAGGCGACCTTGCCACAACCAACCCACTGTTTGCCTAGAGTAGCTTTCTCTTCCTCTCCTTTCTGCCTATAAAAGGCTCTATTTTGTATGGCTGCTCTGACCTCCTTTGTATCTGCTTGATGGATGCTGCCCGTTCAGGAGTCTAGAATAAAGCCAGTAAGATCTTTACATTCATTCGCTGGGGTTGAGCGTTGACCTATGAACCAGGAGGTTCCTCCGGTTCCATTCCCAGTCAGGGGACACATGCAGATCGATGATTCTCTCTCATCACTGATGTTCCATCTCTCTCTCTCTCTAAAATCAATACATTTACTCAGTTGAATTTTTAAAAATATATTTTTATTGATTTGCAAGGAGAGAAACATCAATGATGAGAATCATTGATCAGCATTGCCTCCTGCACGTCTTGCCCCTCCCCTCCTCCCTCCCCCTTCTCTTCCCCCCCGCCCCTCACTAGGTATCGGCCTGAAACCCGAGCATGTGCCCTTGAGCAGAATCGAACCCTGGACCCTTTAGTCCAAAGGTCCATGCTTTATCCACTGAGCCAAACTGGCCAGGGCAGGTGAAAATTTTTTTTAAACAGAATACAGCCTCCACCTCTGTCAAGTCCTTGTCTGGCTTCCTCTGTGTTGTTTTTCCTTCCTTCTCCATGGACTCTGCCAGCACTGGCTCCAGTTTCTCATGTCCCTCCCCCTCCTCCCCCTTTTCTTTCTTTCTTTCTTTCTTTGGTCTCCATTCCCAGCGCCTAGTAGGTGGAAACATGAATATTGGAAGAACAGAACCTCACTGTCAAACGTCTTAGTCTCTGGGCTGGCAGCAGCTGCCCCTGAAGGTCCCCCGAAATGTGTTTGCAGCAGACAACAAGACAGTGGGGGTCGTTGTGGAGGGTTTTGGGTGAAGAGAAAGGCAGGACATTCTAGAGCACCATCTGTCAGCCTCCTTAGATGTTCCCCCTCCTCACCCAGGAAGGGGAGTGTTAGGAACTGCCTCCAGACTTTGACCCCTGACCTTGACTGAGGCTGGAGTGGAGGAGGCGGAAGAGCCACGAGGGGGGAACCCAGGGCCTGGGAGTGGGGCTTGGCTGTGAGGCCTGACACTGAGGCTCCGAGGGTTGGGGATGGTGGGTGAGCGCTGGGGCAAGGCCAGGGCTGGGTGAGGAGCGGGGGTGGGGAAACTGGGAAAGACCCGGCATCCTATCAGTGGGAAGTTTTGGGGCGCACAGGCCAGGGGCTGCTTCTGGTAAGTGGGAGGAGCCGGCCCTTCTGCAGTCCTCCGAGGTCAAGAAGTCCACCTGTTACCTGCCCTCTGTCCCTACACATTGCAGGCACTCAGGCCGGGAGGGGACGGGGGGATGAGAGAGGGGTTCCAGTCCTCCGGCAGAATGTCCTTGACAGACAGAATGGAAAGAAACCCCAACTCTGAATGAGGAAACCAGCCTCCGGGTTGCTCAGAAAAATGGGGCCACATCTGCTGAAAATTTCATTTAAATTAAAATCCTGCCACTTCTCTCTGCAGACTCGCCTCCTCCTCTCCCCCGTGGAGCTTGGCCCAGCCTCCTGCCCCCCCGCCCCTCTGTCCCCACACCCAGAGCTGGCCCGGCCCCTGCCCCGCTCACAGCCTCCCAGGGCTCCCGGACACCGCCCAGGCAAAGTCACGCCGCCCCCGCCCCCACTCCGGCCTCGCCCTGCGGCTCGCGCTGAACCCCTGCTCCCGCCCAGCCTCCGCCCCGCTGCTCCGGGGAGGGGGTGCTGCCACTGAAAGCCCCAGCTGCATTCTCGCCTGGAGCAGAGGGGTGACTCGGTGGGATTAGGGAGCCAGAGGTCAGGCCGCCTCTGAGCCACGGCGGGCTTCCCGGTGGGAGTGGCAGCTGCGGTCCCAGTGTGAGGGGTGTTCTGGGGGGAGGGGGGTGCCCTGCTAACCTCCCAGAGGAGGGGGCAGACCCTAAGAGGGGACAGGAAACTGGCTCCTACGCCTTTGCCTTGCACCTCCGATCCCAGCTGCTGCAGAAACTGGTGGCGGAAGGGGGGCAGCTGGCCTCGGTGGTGGTGCTGGTGGTGCCGGTGGTGGGTGACCGAGGGGCTGGGCGCTCAGGGAATGGGTCTGCAGGGAAGGAAGGGACCGGCCGAGGAGGGGTGGCCTGGAGGTCAGACAGTGGGGTGCTGGGGGCAGGACAGGTGGGAGCCAGGCGGCCAGGGGTGGACCCTCCATCTGCTTAGGAGGCCCCGAGGTGGGCACGCCCCCCAGAAGGGGACAGGACACAGGGAGGGCACCACGGAGTCTCCAGCGGCCAAATCCCTGTTCCCAGGGCCCGGCCCGCGGGTGGGTGAGCTCGGCTCCCACCGCCTCTCACCTGGTTCTGGAGTTGGAGCGGATGACAGGTGGCTCGGAGGGGCCGCTCGCAGCTCACTCCCCTTGGGGTCAACTCTGCACTCGGGAACCTCCAGAACCCTCCTTCCCGGCCGCAGGTAAACTCCGCCCAGATCCACCTGGCCTCCCGGAGCGGGAGGGAGGCGGTGACCCGGCTGTGGGAGCCAGGGAGCCCGTCCTCCCGCCCCGCCTGCCTGCCCAGAGCCGGCGGGAAGGCAGCCTGGAGGAGGGGGCAGAGTCCATGGACGGCTCTTCCTGCCGCTCAGCCTCTCAGGCCCTGGCTCTCTCTATTTTGGCAACAACTGTTAGCACTCACCTGGGCTAGCAGCCTCATTCCATCTTCGCAGCCACTGGGGAGGGGAGGTGGGGGTGGGGAGCAGACGCTCTCAGTAGCTCTGTGGCACAGAGGTGGAAACCAAGGCACAGAGAGGTGAAGGAACTTGCCCAAGGTCACACAGCTAGAAAGTCATCAAAGCTGGAATGGGAAACCAGGCAGGCCTGATTCTTGGAAAAACACCTGGCAAACAGTCACGGGTCTCAGTTTTCCTTATTCCAAAAAACGATCCTCTTAGGAAAGGACCATTTTGCATCCCCTAATACTACATCAGGAGTCCAGGCAGTGCATGCCAGGTTATTGGGAGGGGGGGCATGAGGTGGGCACTACCAGAGCCCCCAGCAATCTTTGTTGTTTTTTTTTTTGATTAATTGATTTAAGAGAGAGAGGAGAAGAGAGAGAAATATTAATTTATTGTTCCATTATTGATGCATTCATTGCTTGATTCGTATATGTGCCTGACTGGGACTGAATCCGCAGCCTTGGTATATCGGGATGGCACACTAACTAACTGAGCTACCCAGCCAAGGCGCCCCTAACAGTCTTTTTTTCCCTTTAATTTAATTTTGTTTTTCTGTTAATTGTCACTCAAGGACATTTTCCCCCTTGATTTTTTGAGAGAGTGGAAGGGACGGGGGAGGCAGAGAAATACAGAGACTGGCTTGCCTCCCACATGTGCCCTCAAGCCTGCAACTGCGGAACATGCCCTTGACCACAATGGAACCTGGGACCCTTCAGTCCACGGGCTGACGCTCTATCCACTCAGCCACACCGACTAGGGCTGCCCCTAACAGTCTTAACCTAAGCAGGTCCTATGGCCCCTGGTCCAGGCATCAAGAGTTCCCCTGCTTCATCCACCAATCCAACCCCCTGCTACCCCCACTCAAAGGGCCTCTTGTGTAATCACAGTTTTCAGAAAACAGGAGGATAAAGTTGCCAGTGAATCGACACCATGGGGACTCCATCAGCCAAGTCCAAAATGTGGGACAGTCTACGGGACAAGTGACCCGCTTCTCAGAGCTTCCAATGACATGGGGAAGACCAGGGAGCCTCACAGCATGCAAAGCAGGTTCTGCACTCAGAGAGGGAGAAGCAGGTTTCCCGCCTATGAGAACATGTAACAGGTGCCTGGCTGGCGTGGCTTAGAGCATCGTCCCCACATGCCAAGGCTGTGGGTTCCATTCCTGGTCAGGCACATACAAGAATCACCAATGAATGCCTCTTTCTCTCTCAAATCAATCTATCTACACTAAAAAAAGAGAAAGATACAAATTGACCATACCTTTCCAATGCCCACCAGCCAATCAGGAATGAATATGCAAATTAACCCAACAAATGTAGCAGGTTGATTTGCATATGCCAGCACTGAGTGGCCAGGGGTGGGGCAGGAAGGTGGAAAGGCGGTTCCTGTCAGGAGCGAAGGTGGTGTTGGCAGTAGGGGGAAAGAAGGCCCATTCTTGCATCGGGCCTCTAGTAAATAATAAAAAAGTTAAAGGAAGAACGGCTCATACATATTCAAAGGGAATGCAGGATGACTTTTCCTTGTGTAGCTTTTGGTCCTGGGCCTCAGTCACTAAATGTGGTGAAGCTTCAGACAACCACTGTGACACCTAAAACCCCTCCCTCCCCCCAGGTTTCCCACATGCCTTGGGCACAGCACTCCCGCCATCCGTGTCCTCACCTCCTGCTCTCCTGAGTTGGGATCAGGGGGTCAGCTAGCAAATGCTACACAGCCAGTTGTCTGGAGAAAAAATCCCTGGTTAACAGCATTTGTCAATTTCTGTGTGTAACTGCTCCCACCACAGTCAGTGTCAGGCAGCCACATGGCATCGCTGAAGGCAGCATTCGCTTATAGAAGATTCCTCCACAGTATCCTCTCAGAGAGAGAGATATTGAGAGGGGGGGAGGGAGAGGGAGGGAGAAAGAGAGCGGAGAACGAGAGAGAGAAGTAAAATGTAGCAAAACAGCACACAATGCATTTGTGTTTTTTGTTTTTTTAATATATTTTTATTGATTTCAGAGAGGAAGAGAGAGGGAGAGAGAGATAGAAACATCAATAATGCAAGAGAATCATTGATCCTGCACTCCCCCTACTGGGGATGGAGCCAGCAACCCAGGCATGTGCCCTTGACTAGAATCTATCCACTGAGCAAAGCGGGCCAGGGCCTGAATTTGTTTCTGATATAACGTATTCAGTGGTACGTGATGTAATTTATTTATTTACTTTTATTTATTTATTTATTTATTTATTTATTTATTTATTTATTTATATAAAATCTTTATTATTCGGATTACATTTGTTTCTCTTTTTTTCCCCTCCATAGCTCCCCTCCACCCAGCTCCCACCCTTCTCTCTACCCTTACCTCCCTCCCGTTGACCTCATCCATAGGTGCATGATTTTTGTCCAGTCTCTCCCTGTACACCCCTCACCCCTTTCCCCCTGAAAACTATCAGTCCACTCCCTTTCTGTGCTCCCGATTCTATTATATTCACCAGTTTATTCTGTTGATCAAATCTTCAATTCCCTTAATTTTCAGATTCACTTGTTGATAGATACGTATTTGTTGCTCATAATTTTTTTTATCTTTTACCTTTTTCTTCTTCCTTTTCTAAAAGAGTACCCTTCAGCATTTCATATAACACTGGTTTGGAGTTGATGAACTCCTTTAGCTTTTTCTTATCTGTGAAGCTCTTTATCTGCCCTTCAATTCTGAATGTTAGCTTTGCTGGATAGATTATTCTTGGTTGTAGGTTCTTGCTATTCATCACGTTGAATATTTCTTGCCACTCCCGTCTGGCCTGCATC
>PVJN01049065.1:0-15367 GCA_004026805.1 Lasiurus borealis
GGGGGAACCAGATCTACAGGGGAGGACACATGGGAGGGATAAGGCCTGCAGGGGAGGGCAGCTGGGGGCAACAGGCCTACAGGGGAGGGTTGTTGGGGGTGACCAGGCCTGTGGAAGAGGGCAGTTGTGGGGAACCAGATCTACAGGGAAGGACACTTGGAAGGGAAAGGCTTAAGTGAAGGGCAGTTGGGAGGACAAGGCCTGCAGGGAAGGGACAAGGACTGTAGCAGAGGGCAGTGGGTGGGCCAGGCCTGCAGGGGGAGGGCAGTTGGGGGAACCAGGCCTGCAGGGGAGGGCAGTTGGGGTGTGTGACTAGGACACCAGGGGAAGGCATTTAGGGGTGACCAGGCCAGCAGGGTAGGGCAGTTAGGGCAACCCAGCCAGCAGGGGAGCAGTTAGGCATCAATCAGGCTGGCAGGAGAGTCATTAGGGGGTGATCAGGCTAGCAGGCAGAAGTGGTTGGAGGCAATCAGGCAGGCAGGCAGATGAGCGGTTGGGAGCCAGCTGTCCTGGACTGGAGAGTGTGTTGGCTGGGCTGAGGGACACCTCCCCATGCATGAATTTCATGCACCAGGCCTCTAGGTCATTGTAAGTTCTTAGTAATAACTAGGAATTTAGAAAGAAGAAAAGGACATTTCAAGTACTAGCAGTTTAAAGTTCAAATAATGAAGGTGGAAAGGGAGGTAAACAAAATGCCCAAAAGCAACTGAAAAAGAGCAGTAATTAAAATATACAGGGTTTCCATAAATCAGGCTTGCCTCAGCTGGACAGCCTGAATGCATTTATACATGAAGATGCAGATGAAACACGTACGGGGGGACATCTCTGAGTGTGTGTTTGCAGATGTTGGGGAGAAGGGGCTGGCAGAAGTTGGGGTGGAGAATTAGTATACCAAAAGGAACTATATTAAAATGCCCTTTAAGATGGAAAATGATCTGAGCATTCAAATGCAGAGCAACAATGTTCAAGAAAATGCTTAAAAATTCAATACATAACTTTAGCAGTGGTGACTTAATATAAAATGAATGTGTTTCAAAAATATGTACATGAACTCCAAATGGAATATAATAGGTAACCCATTTAATAGGGAACTCAGAATCTACTAACATTAATATCTCCTTTTGTAACAATAATTAATCACCCACTTTTTATCTGAGGGAAGAAAATCAGCTTTCTTGAAAAAGAATAAATTTTAGGTTGTTTGACAGCTTCAATTAATGTTCACCTTCACTTGAACTTTCAGAATAAAGATGGTATTTTTAAAAATCACCATGAAGTTACTTCTCACAATCTAACAGTATTTCAGGCCTGCCTCTTCACTTATTTCAGCAATCCCACAACCAGTAATGCAGCCCAGAAAGGAAAATGGGCTCTTGATAGTCAAAAGGGATGTCTGCAAATTCACTCTTTATAGATTCAGAGCTTTACTGATGGGGAGGCTTCCAATCCTCTCCAGAAACACGTGTGAGACTCTGGCACCTCCAACCACACCTTCCAAATCAACTATGCTCCTCTCTCCCACATATATGATTTAGTTCCCTGCACCAAACCCTTAGCCAACCACATTCTATATTGTTCTCTTCCATTCCCTAATTACACAGATCAAGGCTAATTTCGAGGCTGCTTAAGCAGGCTGCATTCTTCATGATGTGGTTCTTACTTCTCTATTCTATTTTGTATGATGGGGTGAGGAGGAAGGAGAAGTTTTCTTTGGAAGAAGGCAGGAATTAAATAAATGCATACCTATCTACCTACCTATCTGCATACATAACTACAAACAATTTTGAACTAGCATGAGTAAAGACTGTCCTAAAATCTCATCCCTACAAAATACACATGCAGACACAAAAATCTGCCACCGTTCTGGTCAGCTACTAATTTTTAAGTCAACTGCAATATTTCTTTGTTACGAAATAGTCACTTATTGCAATGGTAAGACCCCTAGGACATCAGACATTAACCAACGGCTAAAATTGGAAAACATCTAAAGCAAGCTGCTGTTTCACATGTGATAACTTCAGGTTGTTCGATCTTCTACGGACAACTCCTAGTTGCACTGAGCTGCAGGAGTGTTAAGGCTGGATCTGGCCTGAGTTTATTTACCTGTAGGCTTGGGTCACAGGGCAGATAAAGGCCAGCAAGGGGTCACAGGAGCCCAAGGGCAGCAGGAAGGTGCTAGGTGCCAGAGTGAACAGGTAAGTCTGGGAGGGGATAGACCCTTCACCTCCTGCATGCTATCTACCAAGCCACCTCCCCTTCCACTCCAAATGCTCCTCAAACTCCACCTCTACACACCGATAACAATGACCGCCTGAACTTCACCCAATTAGCCTTCTAAATGAAGGCTTAAGACAAGAGACAGCCCATCTTGTCCACTGTCTCTTGTTTTCTAATATAACCGACAATGACTGGTCAATCTTTCAAACCTCTGCCATTCTGACACACAAAAAATAGAAAATTTTTTTTTCATTTTATTGCCTTAATTGATAGCAAGTTGAATATCTTTTCATAAACATAGTTCCTTTTGGCAAATTACCTATTCGTGCCCTTGTCCTTTTTTATCAGGGGTTCTTTTTTAGACGAATTTACAAAAGTTTTTGCATATAAGAACATAGTACTTTATCTGTTGTTCAGGCTACTAATACTTTCTCCATAGTCTTTTTTGACTATTCTCCTATTTACATGTATGGTTTTAAATGTTTTTCTGCTTGTTTGTTTGTTAATCCTCACCCGAGGTTATTTTTCCATTGATCTTTTAGAGAGAGTGGAAGAGAGAGGGAAAGACAGAGAGAAACATTGATATGAGAAAAACACATCGATTGGTTGCCTCTTGCACGCACCCTGGGCAGGGTCCGGGCCTGAGAGAACCGTGCCCTTAACTGGAACTGGACCCAGGACCCTTTGGTCCACAGGCCAACACTCTATCCACTGAGCCAAACCAGCTAGGGCTAAATGTTTTTATTAGAAAATAAAAAAATTAAGCCAATGATCGAAATGTCTACCTTATGAAGCTAGAAAGAAATGAACCAGTTAATCCAAAACTCATAAGAGAAAGTAATAAGCTTAAGAACAGAAATTGATGAAATAAAAAACAAACAACAGAAAAAAATTAAAAGTTAATTCTTTTTAAAAATTTTTTCTTTATTGATTAAGGTATTACATATGTGTCCTTATCCTCCCATTGCCCCCCATTCCTCCACAACCCCCCAACTATCAAGCAGTCCATCAACCCTCAGAGAGAAGGTAGGGAAGGGTGGGGGTAAGGGGAAGAGATCAACCAAGGAACATGTATGCATGCATATAAGCCCAACCAATGGACACAGACACCAGAGGGGTGAGGCATGCGTGGGGGGATGTGGGGGCAACGAGGCGATAAGGACACATATGTAATACCTTAATCAATAAAGAAAAAGAAAAATAGATAAATTAGACTTTATTGAAATTTAAAACGCCTGCACATCAAAAGATCATTAATATAATGTATACACAGATCAAATCATCACATTGTATACTTTAAATATTTTACGTTATTGTCGATTATACCTCCAAGAAGCTGAAGAAAACTGTCAATAAGAAAATGAATAGACAAGCCACTGACTGAAAGAAAATTTTACAAAGATACAAGCGAAAGGTTTTTTTGAGTAATAAGTTCAAAAGTTAAGGGATGGCAGTAACTTAGAAAAAGGCATTCAATTAATGGCAACTAAGTAGATCCTAGGAGTTAAAAAAAAAACAAAACATAAAACTGTAAGCCCAGCAGGTGTGGCTCAAAATTGAGGGTCAACCTATGAACCAGGAGGTCACAGTTGGATTTGCACATGCTGGGGTTTGGAGCTCGATCCCCAGTAGGGGATGTGCAGGAGGCACATCATTAATGATTCTCTCATCATTAATATTTCTATCTCTCTCCTATCCTCTCTGAAATCAATAAATATATACCATATATATATACTGTAGCTGCTATGAGGACCAACAGTTTTAACAAGAGGAGAAGGGGTGGGACATCACAAGATGAGAGATCAGCAAACACAGAAAAAGGAAATTGAAAGAAATACAATTTTATTGCAGAATAAGACACAGCAAAGAACATACCCAATCCTCAGTAAATGTTTGCTGAAATAATATAAGTCTGGACAGACAAGTTGAGGACCAATCATATATGGTTTTTAATGACAAACTAAGGAATCCAGCATTTACTCTCCTCAGAATGGGCACTACTGAAGGTAGTAGCACAATTGGTATGAGCTCTCTAGTACTAACTGTGCTTTAGAAAGAACACTAACATCTCAGCCAGTGCCCGTGAATGCTCAGCTTATTAATGGGCTGAAATTTCTGGGTTTTCGGTATAGTACGTATTTATAATTTTTAACTAATCTATCATATGTCTCCATTAACCAGCCCATTGTACAGAAAGCAGAAGGTTTCGCTTCCATATCAAAATGATACTTCCATATGACTCTACTCAAAGAATGAAATATTTGCAAATGCCCTATAATTAGATAATTTCATCTTCTAGTCTGGATCCAAGCAAAGTTAATTTGGGGTCAACAGTGCTTCTACACTAACGATGACCTTAGGCAGACATGCTATTAGGACCATGTTAAAACTGAGAAACTGTTAAGTCACCTTCTTAGACTCTAACGAAGACAACCCAAGTTCCATGTAATGTGCTTTATAAGACATTCCATAGCATAACAAATCTCGTTATATGCCATCTTGTTATCATGACGTGTAATTTTAAGCACAGACCCTAAAACCCAATTTAGAAAAGCTGTACTTTATTTTCCAACCACACACCATACACATGCCTGTACTGTAACTAGCGAACCACAGAACTCGAATAAACTTTTTGAAAGTTGAAAAGAACTCCTACAAAACATCATGAACAGTGTCTGAGATGCTACAAGCACCTGTTTGCAATGTGTTCAACCGCACCTTTTAAGTGGAAACACGTACCAGCAAAAGCGCCAGTGTCTTGGGTGCTATCAGTGGGCAAAGCCCATTCCCCCAGGCTGGGGGTAGGGAACTGAGGGTAGGAGGGGGATGCTGCCTCCACTCCCACTCTCTCCCTTCATCCCCCCGCCCGCCCCCCGCCCGCCGGGTACTCACAGCTCTGGTCTCATACAGAACCAGCTTCTGGATGGAGCTGATGATGGGGGCGGAGGCCACGGGCATGGCTCCAGCAAACAGGAGCCCCCGGGACAGGGCACCACCAGGCCGCAGCCCAGGTTGCGGCAGCCTCCGGGTCGCCCCAGAAGGCCAGAAAGAAGACACCTCCGACCCTAGACACCAGGTCCAGCCGGGAAGATCACCTCCTGGGCACTAAAGATAAAGAGATAAATATGTATTTGACTGGCTTCAGCTCAGAGTTTCCGGACCCCCACGCCCCACCTCCAGGCAAGCCCCGCCCCAGGCAGGGCCAGCGGGGCGGGGTCGGAGGCTGTACCATAGAGAGGCCGTACCATAGAGAGGCCGTACCGTAGAGAGGCCGTACCATAGAGAGGCCGGGTAGCGGTTCCCAGGCCTGCGTGCTGCCGGAAGAGGAAGCGAAGGGCGCCAGCTTTGGTGCGGGCGGAAGAAGAAAATGGGCGGAAACGGTGCCAAGTTCCTTGAGTTCCTTGTTTGTTTGATCTTCTCTGGAAAAAGGGAAGGTTTGGGACTGGGTTGCTTTTTTGGGAGCGCTTCTCCGAGTTGCAGACAGACCCATTCCCAAGTTGGGCTGGTTGTTGTTGTTTTTTTCTTTTTCCCTGTCTACTTCTGCCTTTATTTTTTTCTCTGTCTGCTTCTGCTTTGTGATGGCGCTTCGCTGATGTCAGTGTTTTCTCCTCACATCTCTTGGTTGGCAGTGTTGAGCTGTGCCGGAGGCTAACCATTTGTAAATTCTGTGCATGGGCTGGGAGGGTGGGGCGGCCCCGTGCAGGGCAGGCCCGGCCGCGCTGCGTTAAAGTAAGCTTTCTTCCACCTGGGGTGTGCGCGTAAATGGGCAATGCATGTCCCCTCTCTGGTTATATAGCCTTCTGTATTTGCTAAAAAGCAGTGTGCTGTGATTATGAATACAAATTTACGTACAAAAGTGAATATTTAAAATGAATTACAGCGCATCCGCCGATGCCCCGCCCCCAAGCCCTGTGCCCCTCTCTGCCCCCTCCCAAGCGTCCTTGCGCGCTGCGCCGCCGGCGTTCCCTGGGCAACCGCTCAACAGACCCGAGCGTGCCCGGAGGCGGCTGTAGCCCATCTGCAGGGTCCGCTGGGGTCCCTTGCAGCCAGGTAAGTAGGGTTGGTAGTTCATTGACCCATTGCATTTGGGTACAGATTGAATGGAATCCCATCTCCTGCAGGGACTCCAGACCAGTTCCTTTTCTTGCAAAAGTAAACTTGTAAATCTCCACGAATTCTGCTTTTAAAAAATATTTCCCCTTTCAAAGACTAATGTTTTCATTCAACAAACATTTACTGAGCACCTACGATGAGAGCATAAAATGAATATTGGAGTGGCAGCTAATCTAGCCTAAGGCAGAGTGTGAGATATTCCAGGAATGGGGGCCCCCCATGTTAACTCGCAGGACTCAGGGTTTTTCAACTGCTAAAATCGTAAGGACACGTTAAACATGTTTATTAAGTTATATTGTAAACACATAATCTGGTATTGGAAATTATATGGTATAATGTGACATTAGAGGTAATATAAATTCAAAGTTGAAAAATTACAAAACTTTTAAAATAATCATTTTAAATTTTCACAGGTTGGTACTCCTTTTATTAAGACTAGGTAGGTGACCATGTCAGTTTTGGTATTTTGCATTGACTTGGATCTTTTAACTGGGGAAAAATATTTAGTTATGTTCCATTTATAAAGGAAACCAACTCTTCTGAAAATGAGTTAAATATTTGCATAATGTTTTTATTTAGGATAACCACTCTTAAAATATCTGTTGAATTCTGGTTTCCCAATATTTAGTTATCAATTATCCTATCTAATAAAAGAATGATATGCAAATTGTACCTCTGCTATACCCACAAACCACGCCCATCAGCCAATCAGGAGCAAGTGTGCAAGTTAACCCAACCAAGATGGCTTTGGAAACAGAGAAAGCAGGAGGGAGGCTTGTGTTGCCCCGGAGATGGAGGAAGCCAAGCTTTCCACACACCCTGGGCCCAGGCCTCTGCTTAAGCCTACAAAGTTTCAATTATAGAAGACAAATAAATTCCAACAGAAATGGCTGCCACCAGGGAGCGAGCAGAAGGCTTAGCTCTACTCCAGGCTATAAAGTTTCAATTGTAGGAGATAAATAAATCCCAGATACCAGGGCCTCTGCTTGGGTTGCCGGAGGGCATGGCCAGCCTGAAAGCCACCACAGGCCCCTCTCCCAGGCTGCCTGTGCCCCAAGGGAACCCCCACCCTAATCTGGGATACTCTTCAGGGCAAACCAGTGGGCCCCCACCCATGTACTAGGCCTCTGTCCTATCTAACAAAAGAGTAATATGCAGATTGACCATCACTCCAACACACAAGATGACTACCCCCATGTGGACACAAGATGGCCACCACAAGATAGCCAGCAGGGGAGGGCAGTTGGGAGGGACCAGGCCTGCAGGGGAGGGCAGTTAGGGGTGACCAGGCCCACAGGAGAGGGCAGTTAGGGGCAAACAGGCTGACAGGGGAGCAGTTAGGCATCAAACAGGCTGGCAGGGGAGTGGTTAGGGAGTGATCAGGCTGGCAGGCAGAATCGGTTAGGGGCAATCAGGAAGGCAGGCAGGCTAGCAGTTGGAGCCAGCAGTCCTGGATTGTCAGAGGGATCCCAGATTGGAGAGGGTTCAGGCTGGGCTGAAGGACACCCCCTGCCCCATGCACAAATTTTGTGCACTGGGCCTCTAGTTGTATTATAATTAAGCATTTCCATTTGACTTTGTCTTAGTTTGGTTCAGCCAAAAAACAATCCTGAGACTAATTTGAATATAAATAGTTCCTATGGGGAATACTCCCAAAAACAACAGGGAAGTGAAGGAAGCTAATAAAGGAAATATTATCAAACAAATTTTTCTATGGGCTGAATTCACTGGGGAATTCACTTGGATGAATTGGGTGTCTCAGTTATTTTAAGGGGCAAAGGTGCTGGTGTATTCATTCATCAACCCCACCAGTCACTGGCTGATTGTTAAACCCCTAGAACTTCCAGTCAGCCCTGTGCTCAGGAAGAATAGGCTTTGACAGCCAAAGAGAGCCATTAGGCAGTCACACATGCCAGCCAGCAGTTGGAAATTGGGCTGTCCAGGCATGGAAAAGGTATATGTCAAGTAGATATAAGCAGGGCAATTATAACATCTGCTCTATTCCAACCTTTGCACCACTCATATTCACTTCTCCCCCATCTTAAGTTCACACCATCTGTCACTGATTCTTCAATATGGTGTATGGTCCCAATTTCTAAAAGAAATGGACTCACAAAAATATGATTAGCAGGACAAACTACAGAATCCACTACTGTAATTAACCTTAAGACTATGACGAATAATTTATCACTTCCCTCTCTACCACTCCTAAGTTTTACTTAACCCTTGGCCAGCATGTCTGCTGGTTTAAATTGTTTTGCCAGTAGAGTAACCAGTCTTCATCCCTGAAGAGTATAAACCCCTGATTATTATGTCCTTGTCAGATTGTGGTTGCTTCAGTTATCCATTCACTGGCTGTGACAGCATCAAGAGGCGTCTCAGAGAATCCCCTGCATTCAAGACATACACCTCCCTGTCCTAATTATGTAGCAGCAGCTATACCTCCACTAGTGTAATACCTCCTCAACAGCTATGTGGAGCCAAAGATAATCAGGTGGCAGTGAAACCTAACTAAGTGGGTCGCTTGGAAGAAGCATCTCTCCTCAGTCAAAAACAGGGTTTCCACTCCAGCAGAGCCCAACGTGGTGAAGAAGATTGGTGCAAATGTTAAGCACAGGGTGATAATGGGGGGGGGGGGTCACTCTTACCACATCCTAGGTTCAAATCATGTTCCTCATCTTGAAGCAGTGTCTCAGTCCCACACAATCCCATACTGGTGCCTTAGCTGTACCTTTAAGAGGCCATTTTAACAATCTGTCAGCCCAGCAGCTTCTTGGCGAGGTGGAACGCGGGAGGATCAGTGGATTAGTATGAAGAGGCTCCTTTGATCCAAAGCAGTATTACAGGGGATCCCAGGATAAGTGCTACAAAGGCAATCCACAGAAAGTGATGCTGGCCAAGGCACTGCAGGTAGGGAAGGCAAATCCATACCAGGAAGACCTGTCACTTTCTGCCCTCTCCAAGGTGAAAGGGTCCTATGTAATCAACAGTTTGTCACTGGATGGACGTTTCATATTGGGGCTCAGCCTCAGTCTCTGCTGCAGATAGGAAAGACATTCCATAGAAGTACTAGAGAAAGTAGCCTGAGAGGGCGCCTTGTTGCTGAGCCCATGCATAGCCTCCATTGCCTCCATCCTTGCCACATGCTTACTCCATGTCTGAGCCCATGAGGCAAGCACTGAGGTGACCAAGGACAAAGACTAGTTGGCATTTCCTGGATAATCATCCTGGTTGGTGAGTGTCTCTTCTGCGATGGATGCTTTGGGAGAAAGCTTCACGTATTTTGTGTTTGTTTATTTTTTTTTTAGGCAGTATAACAAATTGCCACAAATTTAGCATTTTAAAACACACTTACCAGCTGACGTGGCTCAGTAGTTGAGCATCAACCTATGAACCAGGAGGTCAGGATTCAATTCCTGGTCAGGATTATATGTCTGAGTTGCAGGCTCGATCCCCCAACAGGGGGCATGCACAAGGCAGCTAATCAATGATTCTCATTTCTAATGTTTCTCCCTCTCCCTTCCTCTCTGAAATAAAAGTCTTGTTCATGAATGAAATTGGCACATAATTGTGCTTTTTCACACTTTCTCTTGTTTAGGTATGGAGATTATATGAAACCCATAAATTTATGTAGGAAGTCTACATTTCACCTTTTTCTCTGAAAGAGTCTATAAGATTGTAAGACGTGGAGCTCTTCAATAAAACCATCTAGTTTCTTTGTGGGAAGATTTTTTAATTACTGACCTAATTTCCTTAATGATTAAAGAACCACTTAGGTTTTTCTTTTTTTTTCTTAAGAAACTGATTTTTCTAAGAATGTATCCATTTTGTTTGTTTTAAAATATATTTTAGATAACTGTTTATTATATCCTTTTATTATCTATATCTACAGCATAATTATCTCTATAATCCTTCCACTTTTATGTATCTAGTATTGTTTGATCAAGCAGGTAGTAAATCAGTGTGTCATGGAAGATTCAACCAATAAAATTAACAACATGATGTAAACAACATTTAAACAACATGACATCAAATAAATGTAAATTGCATATTTTTTTCAAGGACACAGAATTTTTTTGAAAATTGCCCTGTGATAGACCACAAAGCAAGCCTCAATAAATTTCAAAGAATTAATTTAAAATGAAGACCATTCTCTGATATAATGAATTATAAATAACAGCAAAATGCGGAGAACCAATCCCAGCATGTAATAATTACAAAAGTTTCACCAAAAGGTTGCTGAAGCTTGGAGAGCTCAACAGAGTTGAGTCAAATGTATTTTACCTGTTGGAAATGGCTAAAGGGCACTTCCCCCAAACCTGAATAGGATTAACTGCCAGACAGGGCATTTTATTGCCTCCTGAACAGCTGTAGGCTATTCCCCCACACTGATAATGCTTCTGTATTCTACCCTTTGATACCTTATCCTTTGAAGTGTATATTTCCACCTTGCCTTAGGACAAATTGTGTTTAATAAAAGCATGGGGTCCTTAGACAAGGAGAGTCTTCAGTTCCTTTTAGCTGAAGGTCCTCTGACTCCCGAAGCCTCTCAAAACTATCTTTTGTCCTTGGACTTTTTAATCATCTACACGCAGCCCCTTTCTCCAGAATGCTGAGCCCTTTGTAAGGCTGGGAAAAGAACACCAACAGCCAAACATAGTAAAATCTTAGTTTTAAGATGTAAGAAAATAATTGTAAAAAACTAATGTTTAATATTATTTAATTATACCTTCAATCTTCTTTTCTTGATCAGTTTTGACAGTTATTTTTATGAGTTGTTTTTAAATACCACAATTTAGTTTTGTTGACCCTCTTTATAAAACATTTTTTAAATTTTTTTTAATTTTTTATTTTTCAAACTTCTTGAGTCCACAGGCCAACACTCTATCCACTGAGCCAAACTGGTTAGGGCTTCAATTCGATCTTTAATAAAATATGCACATCATAGCATATATGTATAAAACCTTATTTTAGCTTTTTTATAGCATATAACCAAATTTTGCTATTTATCTCAAACCAAGAGCCTATTATTATTTTAATACTTGAGTTTATCTTATTTGCAATTACTAGCAAAAGCCATGTGTTTAAAGAACCACTTAGGTTTTTCTTTTTTTTTTTCCTTAAGAAACTGATTTTTCTAAGAATGTATCCATTTTGTTTGTTTTAAAATATATCTCCTTAATGATTAAAGAACCACTTAGGTATGAAATGGCTTCTGGGCTAAGTAAATTTATAGAGTATTCTAGTTCTTCCTAGCCTACCTACCTAATCCAACTAAATTAGGCACTTTAACAGTCTTATTCTTTCTTATTGCAGTATTTTGTATTATGACTTCTGAAGAGAAGGTAGAAGAATATCCTTTTGTGGATATATTTAATGAAGATGAAACTGAGAAAAACTTTATGTTATCCAAACCTGTTTGCTTTGTTGTATTTGGGAAACCAGTAAGTTATCTCTTCTAACTTATTTATTATAATTTTTAAAAATATTTTATTGAATGATAATAAGCATACAGAAAATGACTCATAAATGTACACCTGGGTGGATTTGCATGGACTGCACACACTCAGATAGAGACACTGAACATGACAGCACTCCAGACCCTCACACTCTTTTCCTAAATACTACCTAATAACTTAGTTTGGCCAGTTTTTGTTCTGTTTTCTTTTCCATGTTTAAATCATTTTTATTTTTCAATTACAGTTGATATACATTATTATATTAGTTTTATATATAAACTCCAGTGATTAGACATTACATAACTTATAAGTGATTATCCCGATAAATCTAGTATCCATTTCACATCATACATAGGTATTAGAATACTACAGACCCAGTGCACGAAATATGGTCCCCTCAGCCCAGCCTGCAAACTCTCCAATCTGGGAGCCCTCGGGGGATGTCTGACTGCAGGTATAGGGATTGGGCCTAAACTGGCAGTCAGACATCCCTCTCACAATCCTGGACCACTGGCTCTTAATCTCTCACCTGCCTGTGTGCCTGCCTGATCGCCTCTAACTGCCCCCCCCCCCAGCCCTCCAGCCTAATCTCCCCTAACCATCTCTGCCTACCGGTCTGATCACCCCTCACTGCCTCTGCCTGCTGTCCGCCCCCTCCACCAACCTGGTTGCCCCCAACTTCCCCCAAGCTGACCTAGTCACCCCATGTAGCCTGCTGCTAGTTGTTTGGTCCTCCCTCACTAATCCCCTACTGGCCTGGTTGCCCCCTGCAGCCTGTTCGGTCGTCTGTTTGGTAGCAACGGTTGCTTAGGCTTTTATATAGATAGACTAGAGGCCTGATGCAAGAAATTCATGCATGGGGGGGGGGGTGGTCCCTCAACCTGGCCTGCACCCTCTCCAATCTGGGACCCCTCGGGGGATGTCTATTGTTGTTGTTGTTTCCCATGTTTAAATCATTTTTATTTTTCAATTACACTTGACATACATTATTATATTAGTTTCACATATACACTCCGGTGATTAAACATTACATAACTTACTATTTACAGGAGGGACAATATTAGGACAAATAGGAAGTTCTCCCATTAATATCTGAAGCTTCTGGGAGGCAAGGTGCCTCACTTTTGCCCACAGTGTGTCAGTATACTTATGCATCGTCTTTCCACAAAACTGGAAGAAACCAAAAATGGTTGTTGTAAGACAGCTTGCCTTTCTGGGCAGCTCTAGTAAGGCCCTTTAGATGAGAGCTATTTTTCAGCCACAGAGCTAGTTGGTAGTCACCATTAGGGAGTCAGAGCTGGTTAATTAAAGAGTCGCTTCAGAAGAGCAGAGACCAAAGGCTGGATCCTGCCAATAATTTTATTATGTTTCTAAAAATATAACAGAGTTTAAAAAATCAGTGATCAGATACAACTGTTACTTCATTAAAGTGATCTTTTATCTTCAGAGTATGATACTTTTAAGATGTTCATTTTTCTATTGGTAGTTACTAAATAAAAATCTCAAAACATTCATGATTGTAAACTTTAAGAAGGAAATAAAATGATGAATCTCGATATAATCAAAATGATTTATATTCAAAATTACAAAATTTGACATTCAAAAGTGTTTAATGCATGGGAATATTATTTTGGTACAACTTCTGATTTCTCAGGCATACTCTCCATTTATTTTGGAAAATAGTTTACTTGATAATAGTAAAGGTCAATAAAAAAAAAATCTTTTAAAATGAGAATATCTGTTCCACTGGCAAATAGCTACTTTACTGGGTTATAAATAATCTTTCTTTTTAAGGGTGTTGGGAAGACAACATTAGCCCGTCAAATAGCACAAGAATGGAAATGTATTCGTGTAGAAGGTAAATTTTACTCCCTCTCCCCAATATTTTAGTATAATAATTTTCAAATATTATACAATGAACACTCATATCTATAGTCTGTGACTAACATTTTGCTTTATCACACATCACTATCAATCCAGTAAATTTTCTTTATAATAGCATCAAACATGTTTTGCCCTTCGATTAGTACTAATTTTTATTCATAGAATTTAGGAGAGTTTATGAAGGGTCTTTGACTCCATTCTATTGCTTCCAATTCTCTGATTTTATAATTTAGAACTGTTCAGGATATGTGTCTTCGAAGTGTCTTCCTATGAAAAATGAAAGAAGAGATTCTCACAACTGCTCTTGGGAATATTTTCCAGGACTTAATTATCTTCAGTGATAAATTTATATTTTATTATTTATAAATTGACTTACATTTTTTGCATTATATAAGACAAGTATTGATATTTTTATATGTAAATATTCTGTTAATTCAACTACTTATGCCCTCATAGAAAAACAATTCACAAAAGGAGAAACAACAGTAGACAAATATAAGAAAAAAAGAATTTATCTTTATTGTTATTCAAAGAAATGCTAATTTAAATAACACTAATCTGTATTTGCCTATCAAGCTGACAGTAAATTTTTTAACTTTCTATAATCATTGTTTGCAAGAATTTATGAAATGAACATTCCATGGGCTGTTAGTGAAACTGGATACACTTTTGGGGAGGAACAATTCAATAAACATACACACAAAAACTTTAAAACTTTCGTGTTTGATCAAAAAGTTCATTTGTAGGAAATCTTAAAGAAATCAAATGTTCCATAGATTATTAGCAGATAGGTACATAATATACATTTCTATCCCAGGACATCTTCAAGCAAGGGATGGAATATTTCCTCTTAAAAAGAAAACACTTGCCCAGCTGGTATTGCTCAATGATTAAGCATTGATTCATAAACCAAGAGGTCACAGGTTTGATTCCTGGTCAGGTCACATGCCTGGGCTGCAGGCTCGATCCCAAGTAGGAGGTGTACAGGAGACAGCTGATTGAAGTTTCTGTCTCTCTATCCTTTTCCCTTCCTCTTTCTAAAATCAATAAAAATATATTTAAAAAAATAAATAAATAAACACATTATTCAAATTTTAGCTTTAGGACCCCTTTTCTATCAGTTTTTATCTATTTCATCATTACACACACACACACACACACACACACACACACACATATATATATATATATATATACTTTTTTTTTTCCAGAGAGGAAGCAAGAGAGATAGAGAGTTAGAAACATTGATGAGAGAGAAACATCGATCAACTGCCTCCTGCACACCCCCTACTGGGGATATGACCATAACCAAGGTACATACATGCCCTTGACCAGAATCAAACCTGGGACCCTGCAGTCCACAGGACAATGCTCTATCCACTGAGCCAAACCAGTCAGGGGTATTTCATCATTTCTTGGTGTATATTTTCCTTTTTCATAACCAGCATTTTATAACAAAATTAATGGGCTCTGGATATAACAGTATGGTTATAAATAACATAGTCCAGACACTTTTGTGCAGTACTTCACAATTTCCAAATCATTATATACACAACCTCATTTCATCCTCATATTCTCTTGCATTATACAGGGCATAAGCGCCCGAGGCATGGAGGTGTTTGGGAAGTTAGCTTCCCCAAAATGGTGGAAACGGGTTCTTTGTGGAAAATACTCTGCTGCCTTTGGTTAGTCTT
>PVJN01049067.1:0-15366 GCA_004026805.1 Lasiurus borealis
TGTGTGCTTCCTGGACTTGTAAGTCTATTTCTTTTACCAGATGTGGGAAGTTTTCAGTCATTATTTCTTTAAATAGGTTTTCAGTATCTTGCTCTCTCTCTTCCTCTGGCACCCCCACAATTCTGATGTTGGTACGCTTGAAGCTGTCCCAGAGGCTCCTTACATTATATTCACATTTTTGGATTCTTTTCTCTTCTTGGTTTTCCAGTTGAGTGTTTTCTGTTTCTTTATATTTCAAATTTTTCACTTGATTCTTGCCTTTCTCTAGTCTGCTGTTAGGACTCTATATTTTTTATTTCAGTCAGTGTCTCTAGTTGGTCCTTTTCATCTCCTCTTGGGACTCGCTAAATTTATGCGTCATCTCTAGCATCTCTAGCAGGCTCTTTTGCATCTCTAGTAGGCTTTTTTGCATCTCCTCTTGGCTCTCACTAAATTTATCCATCTTTTCTAGCATATTCTTGAAAAACCTTATAAGCGTATTTTTGAACTCTATATCCAGTCATTTTTTGTCCTCCATTTCTTTTGTTTTTGATCCCTTCCCTTGTCTCAGCATTTTACCTATGTCGGGGAAACTTCTGTACTTGCAAAACCGCAGAAGCCTCTGTTGATCTTGGGATTGGTGGAGTCTCAGGGCTTAAGGGACCGCCTTGCCTTCCAGTCAGCCCCACCCTCCATGGTCTCGGAGTCTCACGTGACTGGGTAATTGCTGGAGCGTTCCTTGTGTGTGCGCGTGCCTGCAGTGCCTCTAGACCGCTGCCTTTCCAGCTCTCCTGTGCCCCAGGACCACATGAGTCTAGATCTCCAGGGTTTCACGCGAAACAGGGGCCCAGTGGACTCAGAAGTTGCACAGTTGGGAGGGTCTGTCTCCTGCCCAGTCGCAAAGCCAGCAGCACAATCAGCAATCTGTCCTCCGTGTGGTGCCGTGTGTGCGTGTGACCACGATCAGACCTCCTATCTTTTGTGACTCCCCTAAATTTCCGTGCACTTCTCCCTTTTCACAGTCCAAACTCCTCCCGTATGAGTTTCGGCTGGGTCTGGGGTTTAGTGTCGTAGGATAAGGGGTTCAATGCCGTTGGGAGTCTCTGTCTCCCTCCCATCAGAGAAAGCCAGCCAGGTACTCGGGCATCCACTCTCTCAGCGCGCGTGTCTCCGTACCTCAGCTTTTTGCAGCTCCTCTGGGTTTCTGTGAGCCCCTCTCTTTCCTTCTAATTGTAGAACTTATACTCGGCCAGCTTTCCTGTGGTTCTGGATGATGTCTGTTCTGTCTTTTAGTTGTAGTTTTGAAATTGTTGTGCGAGGCAGCAGTGTAGGTGTTTACCTATGCCGCCATCTTGGCTGTCCAATCCAGGAGTTCTTTTTTTATGTATTTGGGGGCTCCTGTATTGGGTGCATATATATTTACTAGAGTTATTTCTTCTTGTTGAATTTCTTCCTTTAGTATTATGAAGTGGCCTTCCTTATATTTTGTTATGTCCTTCACTTTGAGATCTAATTTTTAGATATAAGTATTGCTATCCTAGGTTTTTTGTTTTTTTTCATTTCAATTTGCCTGAAAAACCTTTTTCAATCCCTTCACCCTCAGTCTGTGTGCATCTTATAGACAGCAGATATATGGGTCATGTTTTCTTATCCAATCCATTACCCTATGTCTTTTGATTGGAGTGTTTAATATGTTTACATTTAAAGTTATTATTGATAGGTACTTATTTGTCACCATTTTTACTCTTTACCCCATGTTCCTTCTTCGTTTTTTTGTTGTTTTTTTTGTTTTGTTTTGTTTTTTTTTGTTTTTTTTTTTAGCAGACCCTTTAGCATTTCTTGCATTGCTCATTTGGTCGTAATACATTCCCTTAGTCCTTTTTTTGTCTGTGAAGCTCCTGATTTCACCTTCAATTTTGATTGCTGGGTACATTATTTTTGGATTCAGACCCTTCCTTTCCATTCCTATCTGGTCTGATGAGTTTCTTTGAGATATCAGTCGCTAGTGATGGGGGTTCCTTTATAGGTAACTTTCTGTGTCTTTCTGGCCATTTTTAAGATTCCTACTTTGTCATTGGTATTTGCCAATTTAAATATAATGTGCCTTGGTTTCAGTCTTTTGGGGTTCATTTTATCAGGGAAGTTTTCTGTCATTTCTTCAAACAGATTTTCTATTCCTTGCTCAGTTTCCTTTCCTTCTGGTACCTGTATTATGTGAATGTTGTTTTGTTTTATGTTGTCCTAAAGTTCTCTTAGGCTCTCCTCCTGCTTTTTAATTTTTTTTTTCTAGAAGCTGCTCTACTTGGGTATTTTTCCTTTTTTGTCTTCTAGCTCATGATGCAGTCCTCTGCTTCTTCTAGTCTACTCTTGATGCTTTGTATTGTGTTCTTTACAGCAGCGATATCATTTTTCATTTCTTCTTGGTTCTTTTTCATCTCCTCTTGGTTCTTACTCCTATTGTTGAATTTGTCTTCCATTCTTTTCAGCCACCTTGTGACCATTTCTCTGAATTCTTTCTCTGGCAGGTTGCTTGCCTCCATTTCGTTTACTTTCTTTTCTGGTGATACCTGCTATTCTTTCATATGTGGGCTGTTTCTTTGTCTCCCCATTGTCTTTCTTCTCCATGTATCTGGTTTTGTAGTTCTCCCTCTCCTTTTCCCAGAAAATATCTGACCTTTTCGTGGTGGAGTGTAGAACTCCTTTGAATCCGTGTGTTTGCGCCAATTGGGGACCGTTGTTCTTGGATTGGCAGCTGTTCAGTGGATGCTGCAAATGTAGATTTTCAGGCTTCTAATAACATCCACTTTTCCCTTCAAATGGCATGTTCTCCACATCTGAGCTGGTAGCTTTGGGAGGGAACCCAGCAACAGTGAGGGCTGCCCATTCAGTGGATCCCGGTCCAGCAGTCCCCTACTGTCTCCTGGAGTATAGCTGTCTCTTAACTTGCCAACAAACACTTTCTGTGTGACCATCAGCTGTTCCTCCTGTCTGCTTTGGGACAAGACTCAGGACACGTCCATCTATTCCGCCACAATTTTTTTCTTGGAGTCAGGCTTTTAAGTTGCATGAAAACTGATATTGTTTCTTGGTGTTATATATAAGCAGATGATGTTACAAATGTAGAACTTGAACTTCAGCCACCCCTCTAGAGTGGAGGCTAGGACCGTCTGCAGTCTGGCTCATTGGGCTGCTGGGCCCTTCAGGCTGTGGTTGAGGGGGATGGGGTGTGGTGCCATTGCACGCTGTGGTTTTTTTACCAGTCAAAGACCTTACACCCTAGCCTCCCTTATGCTTCCTTCCTCCCTTTCACTTTCCCAGGTACAGTGGTACCTCGAGATACAAGTGCCCTACACATATGAGATTTTTGAGATACGAGCTGTCGAGTGAGCAATTTTTTGCTTTGAAATACAAGCAACATTTGAGATACAAGTAATTGTGCGGATCGGCTGGCTGCACACGACCCACCAGTTTACCACGACTCAAGCATCTCATAGTTTCCCACGCCTCAGTCAGTGTGCTTGTTTACCTCGTTGTCAAAGCATCTTTTGTACATTCACATACTTTATCACATTTCTTTTTATAACCATGGGTCCGAAGAAAGCGAGTGGAAAGGTCAGTGCTCAGAAGAGGATGATGTCTATTGAATTAAAGCGTAAAATCATTCATAAAAAAATATGAGCAAGGTGTGCGAGTGGCTGACTTGGCAAGGCAGTACGGGCATAGTACTTCAACAATATTCACTGTGCTTAAACAGAAGAAGTCAATAAAGGGGATAATGCCAGCTAAGGGCATTACAATAATTTCTACGCTCTGTAGCTCTCTCCATGAAAAGATGGAGAATCTACTGATGGTGTGGGTGATGGAGAAGCAGCTTAAAGGAGATGCATTAACACAGAGCATCATATGCGAGAAGGTGCAAGCGATTTATGGTGATTTGCTGGAGCAGACCCCGCACACTTCCACGGACGAAGCATCGAAAGACTCATTTAAAGGCAGTAGAGGCTGGTTTGATAACTTCAGGAAAAGGTCCGGAATTCACTCCATCGTCAGGCATGGTGAGCCAGCAAGTTCGGATGTGAAGGTAGCTGAGGATTACCTCAAAACTTTTTCCGAACTGATAGAAGCCAAAGGATTTATCCTTCAGCAAGTCTTCAACTGTGACGAGACAGGGCTTTTCTGGAAGAAGATGCCGAATAGGACTTATGTAACAGCAGAGGAGAAGGTGATGCCAGGCCACAAACCCATGAAGGATAGGCTAACTCTCGCACTGTGCGCCAATGTGAGTGGCGACTGCAAAATCAAATTTCTGCTCACATACTATTCGGAAAACCCCAGAGTCTTTAGGTCACATAAGATTTTAAAAGATAAACTGCAAGTTATGTGGAGGGCAAACCCGAAGGCATGGGTCACCAGACAGTTCTTTGTGGAGTGGGTAAACCTGGTTTTCGGCCCTTCTATTAAGAAATATCTACAGGAAAACAGCCTAACCATGCAAGCCCTCCTCGTCCTTGACAATGCTCCTGCTCACCCACCGAACCTCGAAGATGAACTCCTCGAAGAGTTCAAGTTTATAAAGGTTGCAAACCTACCTCCCAACACCACTCCTATCCTGCAGCCCATGGATCAGGAGGTGATTTCTAATTTTAAAAAGGTGTACATCAAGCACCTGTTCCAGCGCTGCTTTGAGGTGACAGAGAACACAAACCTCACCCTTCGAGAGTTCTGGAAGAACCACTTTAACATCGTGATATGCCTCAGAATTATTGATCAGGCCTGGCTGGGTGTTACAACGAGGACTTTGACCTCTGCATGGAAGAAGCTGTGGCCTGAGGCCATAGCCGAAAGGACCTTTAAAGGATTTGAACCGGAGGTGCCAGTGGAGGAGGAGATAGTGTCTCTGGGAAAATCCATGGGCCTGGAGGTGGATGAGAGAGACGTGAATGAGCTTGTCAAGGAGCACTCTCTGGAACTCACCACAGAGGAGTTATAAGAGTTGCAGTCTCAGCAACATGCGGAGGTTCTCTAAGAAATTGGTTTCGAGGAGGAGCCAGATGGGGAGGAGATCTCTACAAGTGAGATAAAGGAGATCTTAGGAATGTGGGAGAGGGTGTCCCACTTCGTTGAAAAGAAACACCCCGAAAAAATTGCTACTGGTCATGCATCAGAGCTGTTCAATGAAACTTGCCTCACCCATTTCAGAAACATTCTGAAAGGGAGGAAGAGGCAAACATCATTGGACATGTTTTTTTTTTTTTTTTTTTCAAATCGGCCAAAAATGCAAAGACCAGTAGCAATTAAGTTCAGTGATGATTAGTGAAGTTACATTCAGTTTAGGGATAAAGTGTAGGATTAAGAGTGTAACGAGTAGATAAATACACTTTATAAAACCAGTTTATTCCTTTACATTCTCTTTTATTATGTTTTTATACAATATTTGTCATTTATAAATACATTTTTCTTATTCAAAAACACGTAACAAGAATAACTGGGGTGGCATTTTGGGGGCTGGAAAGGATTAATGGCTTTTCAATTGATTTCAATGGGGAAATTTGCTTTGAGATACGAGCACCTTGATATACAAGCAAGGTTACGGAACGAATTAAACTCGTATCTCGAGGAACCACTGAACTTGCAGTCTGTCTGGCAGTGGTGGCGATGGCAGCAGTTTCTCCAATATATTTATTCTAATATTAAAAGTAATATGATTATTTTTCAGCTTAAGTCAGGTGCTCTACTAGATTGTAAGTCCCCCTTATCATTCCACTTTCTGATTAGATTGATTGATATCTAGCAACCTTATACTATACTAGATTTTTAAAAAAATATTTTATTCATGTTTTACAGAGAGGAAGGGAGAGGGATAGAGAGTTAGAAACAACGATGAGAGAGAGACATTGATCAGCTGCCTTGTGCACACACCCCCTGCGCCCCCCACTGGGAATGTGCCCCCAACCCAGGTACATACCCTTGACTGGAATCAAACACGGGACCTTTCAGTCCGCAGCCAATGCTCTATCCACTGAGCGAAACCAGTTTCGGCCTACACTAGATTTTATTTTGAAATTTATTATATTGCTATATTACTACTAATTTCGCCCCTGCTATATGTGATTAACCCTTTTAAGTCTGATGACTGGAAAAGAACCAAACAAATTAGTTCACTTTAGATTTATTTATCTAATTAGATTTATTATTTGATATGCCTATAATTTCCTTTTAAGATTTCTCTTCACATCTCTTCTATGACTTTTATAAACCTTTCCCTTCAAAATGCATCTCTATGCCTCATGCCTTATATTAAGTATTTCTATTCCAATATTCTTTCTTCCTGTTATATCCCTTTCTTTTTATCCCTCCTTGCCATTTTTACTTCCTTAACTTTAATTTTTTACAGATTCTCTGCAACTTACACATATCTTCTGCATTTTGACTAGGTCCCTATTAGTTTAATTCACTTTCTTTTTCCTTCATCTTTGTACCTTATGTCTTCTATTTCCCTGAAACCATACATTCTCTCTAGTTAGAATTAAAGGTCAGTTCTACACAGGCCCCTCCATTGTAGCTTCAGAGCAGTGGGAGTAGTGAGAAGCATACCACAGGGCCCATTCTTCTCCAGTTGGCTCATCATCCTTGCTCTGGGTATGTTTGACTGCCCATCACACCACCTTAAGGATCTTGGCTCTGAATTATTTCAGGAAAAGGGTGTTGGATCTCTGAACTGCTTCCTACTGATGGGGGTCAGAGGTTTTTCTCAGAGCCAAGAGACCCTTGCTCTCTGTCACAGAGACACTGAGGCTAAAGCACAGAAGGAGGTGGCAATGGTACTTGGTGGTGTTGCCTAGGTGGGAGTAGAGCTTGTAATCTGGTGGAAACAAACTGTGTCAAAAAATTTAGTATTATTGAACATTAGTCGCTAGGATCTGCCCCCAGCATAAAGGAGAAGGGGCGGCACAGATAGGAGGGGATCAAGACAGCTCTGAGGTACTGAAGACTAATGCGGGGATAGTAGATAAATTTTTGTTTCTTATAAAATTTAATTGTGTTACTTTTGAAGTGAAATAGAGCCTGTTATTTAGACACATTTTCAGCATAAAGACTACTTTAATGGGAGATCATAATTATATAAACAAGACAGGAGGATTAGGAGAAGAAATCTAACTGAAAACCCAATTGTTTCTATGAATTTTAAGTCCTCGTTACTTGAAAAACGCACACGATACTTAATTTGATTTTCAGTCATCAAAGTAAACCCCAATAAAGTAAACCTTGATAATGTAAACCCCAATAATGTAAACCTCAATAAAGAAAAAGTACTTCTAAGTTAGTCATTGTTTTCACTTTGAAAATGATGCAGTTTATTTTCTATTAAAAATTAAGGAATACATATATTTTAAAGACTGAAGTTGTTATGTGATTTAGATTTCTATTAGAACTTGCACAGAAAAAAAAATCTTCAATTTACTTGTAGTTCAGAGAACATTTTTTTCTTTCTGTTTTTATTGTCATTGGAGGACATTTTTCCATTTTTTTTTTTTTCCTTCAAGAAAGTGAAAGGGAAGAATGGAGGAGGAAGTAGAAATAGAGATTGGGGAGGGGGAGGAGACAGAGAGACATCAATGTGAGAGAGGCACATCCACTGGTTGTCTGTTGCTGAACCCTGACTGGGGCCAGGGATCAAGCCTGCAGGTACACACCCTTGACTGAGAATCTATCACAAGACCCTTTGGTGCATGGGCTGATGCTCTAACTAGTGAGCCAAATTGGCCAGAGCTCATAGAACATTTTCATTTTCTGGCTTTTTTTCTAAGTGAGTTTTAAGAATTATTTGATTTTTGTGAAAATATATTCATGAGGCATTTCAAAAAGCAAAAAGCAACCCCAAACACTAAAATATAAATTAACCACAAAAGTAGCCCATGTGCTGGTTGTTTAGTGATAAAACATCATTTGGATTCATGTCAGAATGTAGCTGATGAGCATAACTAGAGGTCAGATTTGCTTCCTTTCAAGTCCATCCCTCTTAAGATGAGTCAGTTCATGTAGTGGTTACTCATTCCCCACACCCAAACTGCAGGGTGCTTGAGCATCCAACCTCAGCATCTTGGCTGGCCCCCTGGCCTATTTGGATTGAGTTCCCATGCTGCTTTGCTTGGAGCCCAGCTGTTCCCCTCCACAGGGCCCTCACAAGGCTCAGGCCCCACTTCGGTGGCAGAGTTACTAGGGTCTGTTCTGGAGCAAGCGGCCCTGTGTCCCTCCCATGGCTTTTGCTTCCTAGAACCTTTTGCTAAGCAAGGAAACCAGCCTCAAGCAATTCCCCAGCCCAGGTCACCAGGAAAGTGCTTCTGGATCCACTCCAGGCACCTCCTCACAACTGTGGGCATGCCTCACAGTGAGCCTAGCCCCAAGAACCCTGCCATCCCTCCGAAACAGCAGAGACAACTGCTGTTTTTTGGAGGTGGTGGAATCTAAGGTCACCTAAGCCTCTGCTTTCTTACTTTTAGTCAGCCAGACTCCACTGGTCACAGTCTCTGACCTCAGGAAGCTTTGAACCCCGTGAGGGTCAGAAGAGGCATTTAAGAAAAGGGTGGGCTTGGAGAAAATTTGGACAATGTTTCAGAGAGGAGAAGCAAAGAGAGCCAAGAAGAACAAGTAATTCTCCCAAATCTAGGAGTCTCTCATTTCTGCCCAGAAGATCTATAGGAACGAAGATTCCAGGGAATCTCCCAAACCTAACCCATCCTCCTTCATGGTCCTCAGATGCCTGTTTTCTAGTCCCAGCTGTGAAATATGGGAAGCCTGTAGGAAGGGACCCTGAGAAAGAAGTTGTGTGGGACAGAGATGATAGCCTGCAGGAACCCCTATTTGGCTTGTTTTTTTTGTTCTTTCTTTTCCTTCCAGTCACATGAGGACTGTTACTAGGTTGCTTCTCCTGCGCTGGTTTGGGGGAGCCACCTGCTGACACCCCTTCCAGAAACCCTTTGTCAGGAATGGAGTGCAGAGGGATTGTGTGGTTTGTCCTCTGCCATGTCCTCTCAAGGTCACTGCTGCAGGGAAAATGTTTTCAATAATCTCTTTCAGAGAGAGAGAGAGAGAGCAAAGTCCCAGAAATGTCATTCACCTCCAGCCACTATAGCTTCCCCTCAGTCTTTCTCATTAAATTATGGGATTCAGCCCTAACCATTAAAGTATAAATGGATCTCCCCTGCCTCTGTGCCAAGCCAGCCAGCACTGATTTCTGTGTGCAATTTGGTCTGTGTGTGCATGCAGGTGTGAGAAGAGGTGCTGTGCAGCCGGGGTAGGCCTAGGAGCACCAGCCTTGCCATACGTACCTGTTCCTTCCCAGTCTCCTCTCCTCTCAGCTCCTCACTGTCAGCATCTGCTCTGCTGCTCTGATGGACCTATTCATCTTAGACACCCCATGAGCCCAGAGGGAGGTGTGAGAGGTGATGTTCCTGGAAATGGGGTGAGAGCATCTGCCTCTAGCCCAGGAATAGGTGCCTGATCACCTCATTCTTAGCTGCCTCATCTGCTAAGTGGGGACAATGTTAGCAACCCCATGGAAATGCTGGTTGTGCAGACTTTGTGAAATACACAGTGCGACACCGATTGCTATTGGAGAGCACTGTACCATAGAGGGGATTGGGACAAGCACAGAACAGAATGGGGCATGACTGAGCAAGCAGCAGAGGACCTAGGTCAGGGAGGGAGCCTCAGAGGAATGGTCCCTGATGGCTCCTGCCTAAAGAGCTGGTTTCTAGAAGAGAGGAGGTTCCACAGGGCAGACAGGAAAGCAGAGTGCTCCAAACCCCTGCCAGAGGGAGAGAAGCAATCTGATGGGGGCTGTCTTCAGTGCCATGTGGCCAGCTGTATAGTCAGGACCCAGGATGCCAGTGGCCTGGGCAGGATGGCTGCTGGGAGGAAGCGGGGACGGGGGGTGGGGGAGCGCTGGAGCTGTGGGTGAGGGGGTGGGGCCGGTGGCCTGGCACTGCAGCCAGACCTGCCGGAAGGAGTCTAGCTTGCACCTGGCCCTTCACACCCCTTTCCTCCCCACTCTGGCTTCCTGTTTTGAAACTACAGATAGATGGAAAATGTGAGTGCTGTCACTTTAATGGCTCAGGCTATGTATGAGTGTGTGAGAGACCTGGGTGTCTAAGAGTGTGCTGTGTGAATGTGTGAGCTTGTGTTGTGTGTGTGCACATCTGTGTGAGTGGGCAGATATGTATGTGAGCATGTGTTGTGTGTTAGATCATGTATGTGTGTGTGAGAGCATGTATGAGAGTATAATCATGTGTGACTGTGAGGATGTGTTTTTTTTGTGTGAACATGTATGAACATGAGTGGTGAGTGTGTGGAACCGAGCAAGCTGGAATGTGCATACCGCCTAGCCAGGCGCTGAGGAAGCCCTTTCAGGGACCTGTGGGGGGGGCGGGCAGGAGTTGCTACCCCTTTCTCCCAGACTCGCCCCTACCCTCAACCTGCGCAGGAGACAGTGGGAGAAGCAGGTTACATTCTAGGGGAGCTGCAGGGCCTGCCAACTCAAGAGCTCATCTCTCAGATTGTGGATAGGTCTTTTTTTCAAGCTTTAAAACAGAAATAATTTCTTACCAAAAACGGCTTTCTCAGGAGCCATGCCATAGCCTAGCTTGAAAGACAGGAGATGTGTCTGGTGTCTTTCTGCATCCCCAGAACCTCAAACAGTTCCTACAGATAGCGGAAGTCCAGTTCCTTCAGCAAGTGGGTGGGGAACTCACTGAGGACCTCAGAGGCTCCAGGCTCCTGGGAGTCAGCGTTGGCCAGTAGAAGCCTCTGGGCAAGCGGCCGGCCCATTGTGTCATGGCGGACAGGTGCTGTGCAAAGGCATGAACGCGTAGATACCCTCACAGCTCTTCCTGTGGCTTTAGGCGAGGCTCTGGCTTTTCTGGCTGTCACAGAAGGAAGGTCATCACTAATAGGCCTGTCTCTACAACTAAGAGAAAAGCATCGACTCCCCGTCTTTTAGAAACAGAATCTCCCCTAGTGAGAAAAGGTACCTGAGTAAGGTTTCCCTCCTGCATGCCCTCCTCCGCCCCTTGGCGACCATGGTGTTCTTGTATCTCCCACCTTTCCCCCATCACACCTCCTGCCCCTTCTCCCTACTTGTCTGGATGATAACATTCAGCTACTTGTGCATCAGAGTGCAGCTCGGATCCTGTGGCCAACTTTAGGCTTCTGCTGGAGACTCATCTGGACCCAAAAGGACCAGGAGCAGGCAGTACCAGTACTACAGCCCCAAACCACTACTATATCTAGTATCTTTTCTTTTTAATCCCTCGTTGCCCTCTAAGGTTAAACAAACAGCCCACTTCCTTCCTGGAGAACGGAAGGCAGGAGAACCCGCAGTGCACTTACAGGCAGGCTAGTTGTATCAGAGGTGCCCGTAGGCCCTTTTGTTTCCCGAGATCTCAGGAAGTTAAGGTACTTGCCCTGGTCACACATGACAGGGGGAATGGAACCTCGCTGCACTACCAGTGTATCCCTGTCCCAGACGCAAGCAGCCACTGGATGGAGAGGAGGCCTGGGTGGAATGGGGAGTAGACACATCCCAGGGACATGACCGCTGGACTCGAAGCCAGCTGCATACCAGCTCATCAAGGCCATAATGAAGTCGCTTCTTTGTCTAAGCTCAGCTGCCTGGTCTGTAAAATGGAGAAGTCAGACCACATGACTTCTCGCCTTCACCCTCCAATGGTGCAGGTGTTTGAATGGGTTTCAGTAGAGCACATTAGAGGCAGTACATATGTGCTGTGGCCACACTGTGCTCACTGTGGAGGCAGCTCAGTGCTTGGGCCTAGGAGCACACAGCCTCTGTCTCTGTCTGCTTACCAGCTTTTCACGGAGCAACGCAGATGACCCAGAAGAAAACCACCTTTTGACTTGTCTTCTGAGGAAAAGGCCTAAATATTTTATAGGTTTTTGTTTTTTTCCTTTTTAAGGAAAGTGAGGATCAGATTTCGGTCATGGGAGGTATGGAGGGCCACTTGGAGTGATGGTCTGGCACCAAAGGGCTTTGTCCAGCAGGTCCAGAGGATCCAGAAAAGCTTCCCATATCAATCAAAGGCATCACAGAGTAGGACATGCCCTCAGTTCCTGACCTGGGCTCCAGGATGGCCTCCCCTTCTATCCCCGAGGGAGTGCTTCTCAGCTGAGGGGAAGCAGAGCCAGAGGAAATGATTCATTTAGGGTCCTCTGAGCTGGAGTCAGTTAGCTTAGCCTTTGTCAACTTTGGCTCAAGGTCCTACAATTCTAAGACTGGATTTACATTTAGAAAAAAGAAAACAGGCCAGAAAGCTCTTGTAAATCTCCCAGCTAAAGACGACCCATCTCACAGGGTGCTTGAATGTCATCTGCGTTGGCTTTCTAACTTGCTGGCTATTAGATGACCCGCTTCCTGGGGTTCAGAGCTTATTACAGAAATTGTTTGTATCCAGACCTTTCAGAGTCCCTCATCCCCCAGGAAAGGGTGCTGGTCACAGGGTATCTCTCCCTTTGGCAGCATGAATTGGCTAAGGAGGAGGTCAGTCAACTTGGATGGAAGGAATTGAGCTGGGTTTCAGGCATAAGCGCTACCATATGTTGGCCCAGAGGGCTCCAGAGTGCCTGCAGCTGGTGGCACCTGCATGTGGCAGTGAGAAGGTCTGTGTAAAACGGCTCCTGCTTTTGGCCTGGGAAGCCACTCAGTTACCCAGAGCTGAGCCAGGCCCTCTGTGCCCTCTCCTCCCTGTCCCTCCCTGCTGTATCTGATCTGTTTCCCTGTCCAGTACCTAGGTCTCAGGGGAGCCCCTATTTGCAGACTCCCCTCCCTTCACATCATCAGTGGTTATAGCTGGTCCCTGGAGGCTGCCAAGCCTCAGAGGGCTGGCCCGAGGTATGGCCTAGGACACCCAGAAGTTAGGCATGAGGTTGGGCCTGGGACACCCGGAAGTTAGGCATGAGGTAGAGTGTGGGACGCCTAGGGGCAAGGAGGCCCTGGTGCAGGATATCAGCTCCAGGGCCAAGGGGAGCTTAGAGCTGCCTCTCATGCTGCTCCCCCAGAGTGGTTCTAAGACTCCCAGCACATTGGCCCTGCCTGGAGTCAGGAAGGGGTGCTAGGAGGTTAGCAGCACAGTCTAAGCACAAATACCCTTGGGAACATGCCTGCGATGAGGGGGTGAGGTGGAGGGGCGGGAAGGGGCGGTGGCCACCAGCCTCTGTGGATGCGTCCAAAGAGCCACACAGCAGCAGCTATGTGGCCTCAGGACCTAGCTGTTTTGCAAAGAGCTGGCCCTCAGTTCCACCACCCTGGCTGGGCTGCTCCTGCGCAGCATGGGACCTGAAGTGAGTGGCCCTGACCTCCGTTGTGAAATCTGTGGGTGTCTTATGTTGCATCTGAACCATGTGCTGTCAGCAGATCCTGACATTGCAGGCTCTGCTTAGGCACAATCACACACCCAGGCTGGCAAGGAGGGCATCATTAGGCATCTTATAACCTAGATGCCTCAGGCAGTGGACAGCGCACAGCCAGGTGTATGTTCTGTCCATCACATGAAACCATTCATTGCTTTCCTGCTGTTTCCTGAGTCTGAGGTCAGGGGACCGTGAGATAGAAGGGCTATAAGCTCTCAGAATGCCAGTGAGAAGACAAGACATTATTTCTTAAAAAGAATAAAAAGCCACTCTGAAGGAGGCATCCTCAGAGTCCCCAGAGCTCAAGAGCTGAGGCCCAGGAAGGGGCCAGCCTGCTGGAGTCGGGCTGTGGCAACGGCAGCCTGGAGAGGAGGGGCCTCTCCATGTCCTGGTGTGTTTGGTGCAGTCCCACTTATTAAACAGAAAGTGCCCCGTGAAAGAGGAAGCAGTAAGTCATTTCAGGAAACCGCCTGACCGCTCAGCAGCTCAGTCTGTGGAACCCCTGGGCTCTCAGCTGCAGCATGAGCTTCTGAAGACTCAGTCAAGAACTGTGTTACCAAGAGTTCCATACAGGGAAGGGGTGTGGGGAGACAGACCTGGGCTAGCTAGAAGCTGGTATTTTTTGATGCTATTTCACATGCCAGGCAGGGCAGTGCATCTCACTCAGGCAGTGGCTGAGCCAGAGAGAGTTCATTTCATGGAGCTTGCAGCTTCATTCTGTCTAACTCTAGGTCTGTGTCCTGGTTGCTCCAGTCTACCCCTTCCTTATGTACCAAGTTATGACTCTCACCATGAATCCTTTAAATCAGATTCACCAGGTGGCAGGAATGAGCTGAGGAGGAGTTTGCGCTGAAGGACTCAGATCAGCTGTTTCCATTGGTTCTGTACTGGTCCTTCCATCTCCCTCAGAGAAGGCGTATCTCACTTCTTAACTCAGGTTATTCACCAGCTCATAGGACTGCACAAACAATGTTATTGTCCCATCCACTTCCCCTTTCCTGAAAAGCTGGTGTATTCCATCCCCCCCCCAGCCCCGTCCTATATAATAAACACCTAGGTGGTGTCACGCCCTTGCGCAACACCCTCGTGTGATGTCATCACAAGATGGCTGCCAAAGAGAGCTAAGAGGGGAGAGTAGTTGTGGGTGATCAGGCTGGCAGGGGAGGGTAGTTGTGGGTGATTGGGCTGGCAGGGGAGGGCAATTGGGGGTCATCAGGCCAGCAGAGGAGGGCAGTTGGGGGGTGATTGAGCCAGTAGGGGAGGGCAGTTGGGGGCGATCGGGCTGGCAGGCAGGCAAGTGGTTAGGATCCAGTAGTCCCAGATTGTGAGAGGTATGTCCCACTGCCAAGCCTAAACTGGTAGTCAGATATCTCCCAAGGGGTCCCAGATTGGAGAGGATGCAGGCTGGGTTAAGGGACATCCCCTCCTCCATGCACAAACTTTGTGCACTGGGCTTATAATTAATCAGTATTAGAACTTAGTAACTTAAAACACTTACATTTGTATTGCATGTAACATTATTATACTTAACATTGTTTTTCTTGAAATATTTTTTTAATTAAATCTTTATTATTCAGATTATTACATTTGTTTCTCTTTTTTTCCCCTCCATAGTACCCCTCCACCCAGCTCCCACCCTCCCTCTGCCCTTAGCTCCCTCCCATTGATCTCATCCATAGGTGTATGATTTTTGTCCAGTCTCTCCCTGTATACCCTTCACCCCTTGTCCCCTAAGAATTAACAGTCCACTCCCTTTCTGTGCTCCTGATTCTATTATATTCACAAGTTTATTCTGTTGATCAAATTTTTAATTCACTTAATTTTTAGATTCACTTGTTGATAGCTATGTATTTGTTCATAATTTTTTGTCTTTTACCTCTTTCTTCTTCCTCTTCTAGAAGAGTACCCTTCAGCATTTCATATAACACTGGTTTGGAGTTGATGAACTCCTTTAGCTTTTTCTTA
>PVJN01049068.1:0-15366 GCA_004026805.1 Lasiurus borealis
TTCTGAGGAAAAAGCACTGAGATAAAGGGCTATTTAAACTATGCCATATAAACTGAGCATCTAAGCACATCTTACCTGTAAATATGTTTCCAAGCCTTGTCGTCGCTGTTCCAACACTTTTGGGACCCAGTTCCTCACATGTTTTGAAGGGATTTCTGGAGTTTTAATACATTTCTTAAGCTATAAAGACAGAAACAAACGAAAAACATAGGAAATGTATTTTAATTATAAAAACATTATTAGGGGCAAGCCAATAAAAAAAAAAGTGAACAACTGTTATCTCCAATAAAAAGAAAGAGTAAAATATGATAATACTGAAAATCTGTCAAAAAAAAATTTTTTAACGGTCCTAAATGTTCAGAATTCAGGGTAAAAATTTTGTGTTTTTGATAGTCATTGCTATTATTGTACATCATCTATATTTCAAACTGGAATTACTGTTTCCTAAAAAATTAAAAGTTCAGTACAGTGGTACCTCAAGATACGAGTGCCCTAACACACGAGATTTTTGAGATACGAGCCATTGAGCGAGCTATTTTTGCTTTGAAATATGAGCAACATTTGAGATAGGAGTAATGGCACGGATTGGCCAGCTGCACACGACCAACCAGTATACCGCGACTCAAGGTTACGAAACGAATTAAACTCATATCTCGAGGTACATTACTTATAAAGAAAGTAAAAAGTTTTTAATTTCCAAAATCAATTAATACAATAAAATTTTGGCACAGGCAAGCCTCCGATGTTGGCTGCCCAGCCACCCAGGGCTGCCTGAGGCTCACACAAGCAGGGCTGGCTGAGACTTGCATTGATGGCAGTGGCGGCAGCAGGGGTGTGATGGGGGCACTGCCTTCCCCTGATCTTGGGGTCACCTCCCACCCCTGAGGGCTCCCGACTATGAGAGGGGGCAGGATGGGCTGAGGAACTCCCCTCCAATGCATGAATTTTTATGCACCAGGCCTCTAGTTTTTCATATAAAAAAGCAAACCAAAATGCCATTGTTTATGATCATCATGCCCTAAAATGTCATCTGAGCTAGATCACATCATTTGGAGAGTTTTATAATAGAACTAGTAGTCCTGCACATGAATCCATACACCAATAGCTCACCAGAAGCTCTCTGCCATCCTCCAGTAGCTCTCCACCCACTGCCCCACCCTCTGGTAGCTTCCCCCTGCCCCTCATCATAGATTGCTGCCCTGCTCCCTCCTGTAGCTCTCCACCACCTGCTTATAGCCAGTAGTATACTACTGCCCTTTTATAGCTTTCCACCTGCTGCTCTGCCCCCTCCTGTACCTCTCCACTGCCCACTTGTTGCTCACTGCCTCACCCTCCTGCTGATCTGTGATCCGGCTATTACGTAGTCTGCATATTACATCTCTACTATATAGGATGAACTAAAAAAACAGAAGCTGTTCCTTCCAACATTCCTAAGTATTAGATCCAAATTCTGTTCATGAAAATTGAATGATGGTTCTCAACTAAGCCTTTTGGAGGAGCAGTTTTAAGAAAACATATAAATGAAAAATAATTATATTGCAAGTTGAGTTAGAAAAACCTGTGTCAGGTGTATCCTACTATATCCACATTCTAAACCTGTGAATATTACCTTACATGTCAAAGTACTTTGAATATTTGATTAAATTAGGGGATTCACAAAGAGAAATTATGCTAGATTATCCAGTTGGGCTCAAGGAAGGTTACAGTGAGAGAGAGATTGGAAGCGGCTTGCTTTGATGATGGAGGAAGTGTCCTGAGCCCAGGCAACCTCTAGAAGCTAGAAACTAAAAAGGAATGGGTTCTCTATTAGAGCCTGTGACACCTTGATTTTAGCTCAGTGAAATTCATTTTGGACTTCTGGCCTCGAGAAGTATAAGACTACAAGTTTATGTTGCTTAAGCCACTAAAGTTGTATTAACATGTTATAGCAGCAATAGGAAACTAATACTCTGCCCCAAAAATGAAATGAATTTTAATATTCTACTTAAGAACTTAGAAAACCTACTGAGATTGCTCCTTTACTACACATGCAAAGAAACAGCTTAATAATTTCTAAGAAAATGCAGTTAAATCCCAGAAGCTAATACTATAATATAAAATTCTTCCCATATATTACCATACATTGAGTGGCCAGATTATTATGATCTCTGAACAAATAATAATCTGGCCACTCAGTGTGTGTGTGTGTGTGTGTGTGTGTGTGCGCGCGCGTGTTGTGTGTGTATGTGTGTATCCTAATATATAAAAAGCCAGGGACCATCATGACCAAAACAACCAGATGAAGGACTGAACACAGACTACGTGGGGTGACCAGGCTGGTGGGGGGGAGGCAGTAAGGGACAACCATGATAGCAATAGGCAGAAGTTGGGATGAACAGGCCAGCAGGGGGGCAGATGGAGATGACCAGTCTAGCAGGCATAGAGGTTAGGAGCGATTAGACAGGTAAGCAGAGGTGTTAGGGGCAATCAGGCAGACAGGCAGGTGATCGGTTAGGAGCCAACAACCCCAGACTGCGAGAAGGATGTCCGACTGCCGGTTTAGGCCCAATTCTTGGGGTCAGGCCTAAACTGGTGGTCAGACATCCCCCAAGGGGTCCCTGATTGGAGAGGGTGAAGGCTGGGCTGAGGGAACCCCCACCCCATGCACAAATTTTGTGCACCGGGCCACTAGTGCGTGTATGAATTCATGTATGGGTCCGGCCAGCCTGGCCAAGGGTAGGGGACATGGGCAGTTGGCCAGCCTGCCTGCTGGTTGAACTCCTGGTCAAGGGAACAATTTGCATATTAGCCTTTTATTATATAGGCTATACACTGAGTGGCCAGATTATTATGCCTTCAGAGATCATAATAATCTGGCCACTCAGTATATATTCACCATTAATGATTCTAGGCTAAAATTTGTTGCACATGATGCAAAAGAAGGGGGCCTTGGGATATTCGGAAATCAGTCTCTCTAGTGCTGAGTGTGTTTACCTCCTCCCTCCATACCTGACGTGCTATTAAAATGATAGTGTGAAAGTGCAAGCTGAAATCCCAGATCTATTCTTCTTATACTCCTCACCAATAGAGCCACATTATTGAGAATAATAATGTAGTCTTCTAAATTTAGATAAGAAGCTAAAATTTCCAAGTTTCCTTGCAGAGAGTGGAAGCCAAAGTTAATCAGAAGTCACTGAGGAGGGCTTCTATAAAAACTCTTCAAACATGAAGCAAAGTCAGCTGGCTTGCACTTTCTACCCTAACCCCTTTTCTCCTGCTTCCTACCTAATAAAATGTGACTGTGATGGCTGGAGCTGCCACGACCATCTGCCACCATGAGGCAACTCTGAGGATGGAAGCCAGATGTTCCAGATGATTGAGCAGAAAGAAAGAGGCAGCCAGTGTGCCTGGTATCCTGCTGGAGCTGCCACATAGCCCCTGCTGGCTCACTTCCAAACTTGTTGTATTTTTTTATACATATAAGAGGAAAAAATAAACCCCTTCCCACCTTCTTTTTAAGGTTATTGGTATTTGGGCTTTTTGTTTTATGTACCTGGATTTCATCCTGGTAGGCATTAAAAAAAGAAAAAGAAGAAAGCCAAAGGGAATAGGACATGGAACAATGAATAGAACAGGGCAGGGAGAAAAAGATCATCACCTTGTGAGAGATGAACAGTTTTCTAAAAAACAGAAAGCAAGAGCATGCCACGAAAGAAAACAGAGCAGAGGAAGGCCCAGCCCAGACCCCCTCAGGAAAAGGATGACAATGGGTGTGGACTCCAATCTTCTTAGCAGCCCTGAGAGGCTTTATGCTCAAGACTGGCATGAGAAGAGGGATTAGACCATGCCATAGCCTGTGTCAAAGGGCACTCTACCCTACCCACCATGGAAGAATGACTAGCAGCCAAGTTTTATCCCTGGCACACACAATACACCCTGTTAAAAAAGGGTCAATGTCCCTAAACAAAATAAATGAAGTGTTTGGGCTGAATAAGGGTTCATTCTAAACATAGTGGTTTTCATGGGGTCCCCAGCCTAATAGCTGGCTCTCCCCCCTCATTCTCGTTGATGAGGTCCTTTAGCAGACACACCCTACAGAAGGACCAAACTTACACACCCAAAACAGAGGAACCAATGACAAATAGTCTCATTGGAAGGGTTCTCTGGGAAAACTTTCATCACAAAGCAGCACTATGAAAGAGAAAAGATTAAAAAAAAATGGGACAACTAATCCTAAAGAAAACTATATAAATCAAATAGCAGAAGAGATCTTTAAAAATTTGACTAGTATCTTCAGGGGTATAAGAAAATATTGCTTGTCTGAAACAAGAACAGGTTGCTATGAAAAAGAATAATTCAGAGAATAAGAATGAGGTACTGGGAATTAAAAACCATAATCTCTCTATATAAAAGTCCAGCAACCAGAACAGCAAAACGACCAGAATGACCAGTGGCTATTATGAGCACTGCAGCAGCCAATCAGCCTGATCTGGGCCCTGATAGCCCCCTCTCCCCTCCCAACAGCTGGCCTGGCCCCCACTCAGCCCCCAACACCCCAATCAGGGGCAGGGCTGGCTGGCCATCTACCTGCAACCCCTCCCCCCACAGCCTGGCCTGATGGGGCCCCATTGGGGTGGGTAGGCAGGACCCCACCCATGCATGAATTCATGCACTAGGCCTCTAGTAGAGAAAATTTTTAAAAAATGAAAAGAGGTAGAATATAAAACTCTCTCAAAGTATTATAGCATTAACAAAATGAGAGAAAAAGCAGGTAAAAAGATAAAACACATATAGGAATTAATCTAGGAAACTTAATAAGCCTCCCATTAGAATAAGAAAAAATCCTCCTCAAAGAATAAAATTTTTTATGATTTATGTATGCCTGCAGATGAAGAACCCATTGAGTGCAAGCATAATACATAAAAACAGACCCACACTTACTAACAGAAAAAGATCAGGTGGTAAACAAAGAAAGCAGAACTGCATTGGCAACTGACTTCTCATCAGTTGCAGTGAATTCTAGACAATGAATGCTTCAAAGATCTAATTTGAAAATGGATTTCTGGGACCAGCCACACCATTATTCAAATGTGAGAGACCATATGCATTTTCTGACACTCAAGGACTCGAAAAATTTACCTTTCATGTCTCCTTTTACATAAGTTGAACACGTAATTCTGGAAAACTGAGGATAAATGCAAGAAAGAGGAAAAATGGGATTTGGTCTTAGAGCTCTGCCCCTTCAGCCTAGGGAACGGAACTCCGAGGACAGCTGAGCAGAGCAGCCTAGAGAACCACCAATCTATATTGGAGCAGAGGGCTTGGAGAGAGGAGTCTCCAGAAAACAGGTGATCTCATGAGTAGATAGTATGGAGAGAATAGATAAATTTTTGGATAAAATACATTATTCTTTTGTCTATTAAAAAAAAAAATTCCGCTGAGACTGGTCTGGCTCAGTGGATAGAGCGTTGGCCTGCGGACTCAAGGGTCCCAGGTTTGATTCTGGTTGGAGGCATGTACCTTGCTTGCGGGCACAACTCCAGTAGGGAGTGTGCAGGAGGCCGCTGATCGATGTCTCCCTATCATCAATGTTTCTGACTTTCTATCCCTCTCCCTTCCTCTCTGTGAAAAATCAATAAAATATATTTAAAAAAAAAATTCCTAGCATCTGGCTGGTGTGGCTCAGCGGTTGAATATTGACCCAGGAACCATGAGGTCTTAGGTTCAATTCCTGGACAGGGAACATGCTGGGGTTGTGGGCTCAATCCCCAGTAGGGGGCATGCAGGAGGGAGCTGATCGATGATGTTCCTCTCTCACAGATGTTTCTATTTCTCTATCCCTCTCCCTTCTTCTCTCTCTAAAAATCAATAAAAACATTTAAAAATAGCCCTAGCTGGTTTGGTTCAGTGGATAGAGCATCAGTCAGCAGACAAAAGGATCCTGGATCCTGGATTCAATTCTAGTCAAGGGCACATACCCGGGTTGCGGGCTTGATCCCCACTAGGGGGCAGGCAGGAGGTAGTGAATCAATAATTCTCATCACTGATGTTTCTATCTCTCTCTCCTATTTCCTTCCTTTCTAAATAAATTTAAAAATATATTAAAAACATTTAAAAATAATAATAATAACCAAGGAAAGCAAAGATTCCTTGAAGATCATGCAACAGAAGACACTCCACTTTCAGGTGTTATTCCAGTGCTAGAGATACTCCTGCCTTAATGGGGCTTACATACTAGGAAACAGACAATAAGAAATAAACAAGTTACTAAAACAGGGGGAGGACAGAGAGGCACAGCAGGGTGTTTGTGTTGGAGGCAGCTCGGGAAGGCCTGTGTGAGATGGGAATGTCTGTGACCTGATTCATGCTGTGAAGGAGCCAGATAAGGAGCTGGAGAAGGAATGTATGGCCAAGACAGAGCAAAGGGAAGGGAGGACCAAGCCTGATGTTCAACACACAGAAAGGAGGAGACAGGTTCAGAAAGGGGCAGCCTCAGACCCTGTAGGGCCTTGGAGGCCAAGGCGGGAGTTTGCATATCATTTTAAATGGGAAGCAAATAGAATTTCTTGAAAAAGGAAATGACCTGCTGCAATTTTTACTTTAAGAGACCTTGCAAGATTTTACCAGCAAGATGGACTATGAGGGGGCTGGAGTCAAAGCATGGAGACCCATCAGAACTTCCTGGCTTTTGGTGGGAGAAGGAGAAGGCTTCGGGAAGATGTGGAAAGCAGAGGTGATCAGAATGGCTCCATGACCTTCACTGTTTTAAGGTTTTGACTGCACTTGGCATTCATATTTCAGGTGACCTCCCTATTGGTGGCAGGATGTCGGGTTTGGTTAAGTGGCAGAGAATACTAGTTCTCTCTCCCAAACCTCTGCCCCTCTCTTCTACAGAACAGAGCTCAACCCAGAATAAAGAACACATTTTCCAATCTCCCTTGAAGCTAGGTATGGCCCTCTGACTGAATTCTGGTCAAAGACAGGTAAACAGACATGTATTGTAGCCTTCAGGAAATGGTCTTAAATGGAAGGGCTCTCCTTCTTCCAACTGGCTGAACTACCCATGTAATGGCTAGACCTGGAGCAGTCACCTTCAACCATGAGGTGGACACCTCATATTGAGAATGGCAAAGCCACAAGAGCCTGGGTTCCTGAGGATCGTGTAGCTACACCAGCCCCAGACATTATATAAGAGAAAAATAAGTGTCACCATTATTTTGTCTCTAGTCACTGGCAGCCAAATCGAATCCCATGTGAGCAGGAGACATCCAATTCTGAGGGGCAGGGGAAGGGAGCAGGACACGTGGTGAGGGGGGGGAGGAGATGGAACAGTACACTGAGTCAGGATAATGTTCCTGGAAGGGGCATGATCAGACTGTGTGGCTGATGCTGGAAAGTCAAAAAACATTGGGTAAGAAGAGTAGGACGCGGAGGAGAGGCCCCTCTTTCAAGAAATGATACTAAGAGAGGACAGTATGGGGGTGAACAAGAGAGGGAAGCATGGAGTCAAAGGCAAGTTTTATTTTGTTAAGTGGCAAACACCTGCCATGTATCGATGGAGACTGCTCCAATATTGAGGAGAGAGAAAGAGAGGAGAAGGAAAGGAATCTTTGCTTGTCAGAGAATGCATACCATGTCTCTACAATATTTGAGGTATTTCTCAAATAAAAACAAGAGAAGAAAAATGCTACGTTATTCTGTGGAAATCAGCTTAGTGGGTTTCAATGTAAACATAAAGTCCTTTTAACTCATGAAGCACAATATTTCTTTAAGTGCAGAAGAGAAAATCAACTCCATTATCTGTCTCCTTCTTTTTTTTTTTTAGATCGTGAAGATAGAGCACTGAAAACATGTTTTCTTTTTCTTTATGTCAGGAATACTGAGAAAGCCAATCATCACAGCTGCTGGGGGCTGTGACAGCATTTGCAGTTGAGTAATGAATTGCTCTAGATGAGGAGAGACAAACCTGAGACGATCTGTTTCCAGTAGGGCTCAGCTGCTTACAAGATAAATAACTCCTGCCACTCCTTGCGATGATGAACTGTCCTGGCCACGCTGCGTCCAGCAGACGGCCTTACTGATCCCACCCCCCCGGATGGCCAGCAGATCCCATGATACCACAAGCACAGTCCCCTTTGCCTGGAGTGACCACCCCTTTCCCTTTTGTAGTGTTAGAAGTTTCCACAGAACTTGCTCTGCGCAGACCTGCCACATATGCACTGACTGTAGTACCCATTTTTCCACAAAAAGGAGCAGAAATAATTTCCCCAAGCATATAAAGAAGAACATGAAAAGAAAAATAAAGTTAAAGAAAGAATGAGGGACATTTGATGTAAACGTCAGTCTTTTACTCCATATTGTCACCTCTATATCCTCAAGGTTCTCTTTAGAGACACTACACACCATGCTGTGTTCTGGTTTAAGCCCACACGGCAGTTTTTGGTTCTTGGAAATACGTCCTCTGTTAAATGAAATATGAGGATGCAATATTTTACTTGAGCCAAAGGCAGACAATAACAGGAATGAAAAGAGTTAGTCTAGGAGCGAACCAGCACCGTATTTCCCTGAAGCCCCTGTGAATAAAAGGGTGGGCTGCAAATGACAGGAAGCCCCTGAAAGGATGCAAAATGGGAGTTGTGGGACATGGATAAAGCACCACCAGGTTAAGGCTCATGCTGTCCTCACAACCAGGCTGGGCTATAGGGAGAGCACCCTATAACTTTTTCTTTTTAAGAATACGATGCTAAACATGAATGAGAAGACTAGGATAAGGGGGGGGGTGGTTGTTTTGGTTTTAGTGTGGTGGTGGTGTCTTCCCATCTTAACTAGCAGAGCTACAAAGGAAGCACAAGTGTACCCTGGAATTAAAGTTATAGTGAACTAAACTCCCATAATAAAAATTGTTCTTGTCAATAAAGCTTTCTTCCCGTAAGTCATAAATAGGCGGTGATGTTCTCCAATATCCCATTTGCCAAATACTTACTTAATGCGTAATAGGTGCCCAACACTAATAGGTGGTAAGGAAGATACAAAAGATAAGACATGGGTCCTACTTTTATTTCATTTATTTATTTTAATAATTTTATTTTATTATTTATTTATTTTTCTTGGTCTTAGAGGAAGGGAAGGAGAGAGGGAGGGAAGGAGAAAGGAAAGGAGAAAAGGAGAGAGAGAGAGAAAAAACACAACATCGATGTGAGAGAGAAACATCAATCAATTACCTTCCATACTCCCCCCAACCAGAAATGCAACGGGCAACTTGCTATGGCCCTGACCAGGAATTGAACCCACAACCTTTTGATGAACAGGATGACACTTGAACCAACTTGAGTCACACCAGCCCTACCTTTAAAGAAATGTATCTTCTAGCTAGACAAACTTTGGGACAACTAAGTTTTAATCATCTCTGATAAGTTTTTAATTTATGTAGAAATCTTTATTCTAAATGGAAAGAAGTCTACGGACAAAGACACTAGGGAATAAAAGAAACTCACAGGGAAGAAGGAGAACCCAAGTTTTAGTTTGGTGTGAATACATGTGAACAAAAAGGGAAGGACATCCAGCATGGCAATGACAGGAAACGGTTATGTTCACATAAAGGCCATTGATGTTTCATAGGCGAAGCAGAGAGAAGTAAGGCTGGCCAAGGGGTTTGTGGTAAATAAAACATTGATCCCCCTTAAAGATGTTTATGTCTTAAACCTTGGATCCTGGGGATACATTACCTTCCTGGCAAAAGGCGCTTTGTAGATGTGATTATATTAAGCATCTTCACATGGGAAGATTATCCTGGATACCCAGGTGGGTCCAATGTAATCTCAATAGGAAGCAGAAATGTCAAAGACAGAGAGTGGAAATGTGATGATGGAAGCAGAAGTTGGAGTGATGATACTACTGCCTTTGAAGATAGAGAAGGGGCCACAAGCCAAGGAATGCAGGCAGCCTCTAGATGCTGGAAAGGCAAGGACACTGATTCTCTCCTAGAGCTTTCAGAATGAATGTAGCCCTGGTGACACACTTAGAGTAAGATAATAAATGTAGGTCTTAAAGCAAAGTCTGTGATTATTTATTACAGCAGTAACAGGACACTAACACAAGGTTGAAGATTATTGGTCTCAAGAGTTATTGTCCATGATTTAGGAGACAACACAGACCCACTTCAATATATTTGAACCCAAGAATGAAGATGAGGACAGTGTTTTAGGAAAATTGATCTGCAGCAAAGAATGACAAGAATTAAAGAGTTAAAGAAATACTCACATAAAACAATGAAACTCTGTTTTAGGATGATAAGCATATAAGTGAAACATGAAATGGTGCATATAATAGAAATTTGGGTGAATGAACCAATAGGACTTAATGCCACTCTTGATATGGAAGGTAAGAGAAAGGTACAAAAGACCTCCAAGGTTTCAAACTTCGTGGCTTCAGTGCTATGATGGAGGGAGGTCCCGGATACAAGGGTTGTGTCTAACAGAAACCTCTAAAAATATAACCATACTAGAGGAATTCTCAAATGTTGATAGGCATGAAGACTATCTGGAAGGCTGGTTTAACATGCAGGCTACTGGGCTCCATCACAAAGGCTGATTCAGCGAATCTGGGCGATACCCAGATTCTGTACTTCAGTAAACACTGCTCTGATTCAGGTGATCCAAAGTTCACACTGTGAAAAACACCAATCAAGAAAAACTAAAAGGAAATGAAGTCAAATACTCATCATAGCTCTGGAAGAAACAACGAGTCTTATTTAAAATCTGAAGGAGTAAAAACTGACATATTAGACAACATAAAATTTTAAATCACTTGTAAATTAAAATAAATATCATATCCAAAATAAAAAGGTCCCTGGTGAAAAATACTTTCAGCAAATGGCTAATATTTTATTAACAGGCCACACAAACTAATGAGCAAAAACAACTGAGACGCCTGCAGATAAATGGGAAAGTAAATAGAATTCCAACAAGAAGGTCTAGAATCAGAAACAATACCAATTAAAACAGCAACAGGGCAACAAAGATTGATTGCTGAATAAACAAATATCATTTTGGGGAGTAATATTCAAAGCTGATTAGATGCAGTGCAACTTTCACACTTGCTGGTTGTATTATAAATCTGCTAGACCATTTTGGAAGAAAGTAACTTGGCAATATATATCAGCAGCTGCAAACATATCCATATTCTTTAACAGAAAATGCTTCCTGCAGAAATTTAGCTTAAGGACACACTCTTGAATATGAGGGGTGGAACTATAAGCAATGGAGACTATCAATTATTGGAAGTTTACCATGCAATATACATTATCATTTAGTCTGTAAAAAAAAGTCAGTGAAGTTAGTACTCTAATTAGTCCCATACTAAAAATGGGGAGGCACTGAAAGATTACATGACTTGTTCCAAGGATTTGAAGAGCGAGGGAAGGTAAAGGCCAGCTGGGAACATTTTGCTTCTGGAGGCAGCATACTGCATGTCTACACCATCGCCACCACCACGTGGGACCATGGTTAGTGCAGCAGTGTTTGTTTTACTAAAAAGTGCAAGAAAATAAAGAAAATAGGAATTGTATTAGGAGAGTAGAAATATGACAATGGTTTATTTCTCCAACCCCCATATTTTCTGCAAGATCCAGCTTTGAAAACCTAAGTTACTCGAGGGGAAGAAAATTATGCACATAGGAAAACAAAAACAAAAACCTCCTGAATTTTTCAAAAAAGTTCAAAAGAATTCCAAAGGAAAGTATAAATGATTAGGATATTGTTTCCATATTTTAATATTGCCAATTACAAAGGTTTGGGAGAAAAAATAATCATTAAGAACTTTCTTCAGGCAACCAGATGAACTGTCAAATGGGCAATGACTTTCTGCCTCAAAAGTAGCCCGACAACAAGCCAGGAGGCGAAATGCCTCCTGTGTGTTTGTGGTACATGGAGAAAAGCCATGCATCCATTATTATACAGATGCACAGCACTGGTTAACAGCTCCCATATTATTTTAGAATTAACTTGGAGTCCTTGGCTAGACACCTTTCTTAACATGTGATAAATACACTGGAAAGTATAAGAAAAATCAGGACACTGGCAAGAGAGCATATTGCACCCACTGCAGAAATAGTTGAATATTTTTTTTAAAAAAATTTAAATGAAAATAAATTGAACTACATTTAAAGGAAAAACACTTAATGTAAAAACATAACATTTCAAGCACATCACAAAACTCAAATATGGAAATTGGGGTACCAAAATTCTAACAAAAAGGATAGAATTATGTAATCTGGCAGCAATAATCAGTAAAGCTCGTATATTCTAATTTTTGTCCATTTTAATCCTTCTTAACAATTTTACAGTTAAGATTACAGACTTGTTTTAACCCTACCAGTATCTGTACTTTCATAGTTACCTTTTTGCCAAATCTCCTACAAATACAGTGGAGCAAGTAATGGATCCTTCGAGCAGCTGCTTTCTGCTCTATAGTAAATATGATTAGAGAGAGTCTCCCAACTAAAATTCTGCTCCAAAAAAATATATTTTTTCCCCTCTGTGTCCTTGTGAGGATGTTTTAATAAAGCTGCTAGAAACATGCAAATTTGAGATCTGAGAATTCTCTTAACTCTACTAGGCCAGCTGATATAAGAATAGCTAAAATAATATTAACAGAATTGTAGAAATTGAGAGAAGTCCTAGAAAATCTGTTTTTATTTTGTCTGTGTTTACCTACGAACTGCCTACAATCACTGGGAGAAGGTCGTCTTCTGCAGAAGAAAATAAACTGTATTAGAGAAGAGGGTGAGCGACCCTCCACTCCAGGAAGTATGGGCAGCCTCTGCTCAGGGCAGGCCTACCTGGCAGCCACCCGACTGTGCCTCCAGTGGAGTTGGTCCCCGAGTATCTTCTGGGGACATCAGAAGATACTGTGTCAGGGCACGAGACCTGGGCACTGACTTGGGAGATTAGGAAGGAGGCTCACACATGAGAGGCTGTCTGGTCATCAGAGCTGGGCTGAGGCTGGAGCTTTGCTTTTAATCTCACTGTAAGGATTTATTTCAGGATTTACCCAGTGGAAATCTCTCTAGAATCTGTTTCCTTGAAAAACAGTAAACAGAATGGAATTTCTTGAGGAGGAAGTGAAACTCATAGTCCAAGTTTGTTTCTCTTGCCTCTGGGTTGAGGCTCTTGTGAAGTCAGCTGGCAACACCAGGCCTGAACCTGTACTCTCCTGTGCTGTTTCTTTTGGAAGTAAACTTGCATGTAACACAATTGGGGAACCAAATGTGATTGAATCCTAGTAGAAGATTGTGTAGGTAACTAAGAGCTCCTCTTTAACCATTTGTATGCCATAAGTATCTATAAACACAAGCAGCAGGTCTTTTTAAACTAATTTCAAAATATCATGGCAGTTAACTGGTTAAAGGAAACAGAGAGAAAGTTTCACTCATTTTTCCAGAATATTCTATTAAAGTTTCCATTTAAGACCCTATTCTAAAAAAAAAAAAAAAAAAAAGACTCTACCTGGGAATTTCCTTTATTAAAAAAAAAAAAAAAGTGGAAAAATTTAATTATAAAAATACTAAGGAACTTTTAAAACAGAGTAAGAACCATTATCCCTGCATTTATGCCTAGCCATATCCCAGGGAATTTAAGATGTGTTTAATGCAATTAAAAGAATAGATTCTTTCTTAAAATCTTCCCACCTAACTTCTTACCTAAGTGACAAAAGTGAGGAAATTAAATTATGCCATACATTTTACATATGTGTGCATATGTGTGTATATATATCCAGATATACAAAAATATATACACATATATACATGCATGTGAATATGTATAATTGTAATAACTCACAGTGATTTTCTGGTCAATTTCATGAGGTATTTCTACTAATAAAGTAACTTCAGCACTCCAATGATAAACTATAATCTGCAAAACATTACATTTTTGGTATAAAATAAGAGCGTATTCACTCTTCTACTCTGTACTGACCATTTCTCCAAAAACTCAGCAATTCCTTTTACATTTTTGTCTCTTTTATCTCAGACTTTTAATGAAACGCCAGTCTTATTGGGTGGCTTTTACAATTCAACAAAAGGCAGTGAGCCTCTTTCACAAGTTGCCCAAACAATCCTTATGCACACGTGGCAGGTATCTTTTCTGGGTATATGCAAGTATAAGTTGGTTTTAATAAATTTCTCCCCATAAAATAAAATAGCCCTTTGCTTTTCTTCTTCTTTCCCTTTTATAAGGACCATTAAGTACATTTCATGGCTAAAATAGGGTCTGGATTTTATTCTTTCTGAACCTACCACCCTTGGCACAGCACACTGCAAACAGCTTGTTGTCTCACATATGCTCATGTAAAAGATCTTATCAGAAAACCCACCCACTCAGAAAGCACACCTGTAAAGAACTAAATAATGTATTTTAAAATGAAATTTACTTCATGATAAAAGATATCATACTGTTTTAAGAACTCTTAATGTTCTTAGGAACCCCCAAAGCGGTCCTAGTGTTATACCATCTGCCACACAGAGAAAAGGGGGTGGAAGAAGTTACCTTTTTGTGCAAGGCATGAAATTCGCTGTACCTTTTCTCAACAAAATGTTTTCTTCCATTCATTAGCACTTCTATCTTAAACACCTAAGGAAAAAAAAAAAAGATTAATTCTACCAGTTTGAAACCCTCAATTGTCTGATGTGGTAAGTTTGTGACCATGATATATTTCATCCCTTTAATTACAGTAGCTGATCCCCAAAACCCAGAAGGCCCAGGAGACCCTTGGCCCAACAGCACTGATTAATGAGCCCTCAAGTCAAATGCTCACTAACAAACTACAGCGTCCCCACAAATGTGTCTAGAAACAACGGAAACGTAAATGCCTTAAAATGCACCTTAACATTTTAACCGAAGGATGTTCCTTCCTTTAAATTATTTCGCCAAATGCAAATGATGGTATTGAAATAAAAGTGTGATACCACAGCGAGAGTCTGGTAAGGATCGCAGATCCGCGACATGCTAAACTGGGTGTTTCAGTGACAGCGGTGCTGTGTCACGGATAAGACAATCATGCAAACGGTAGTGCATTTTAGGTTAATTTCTTCCTAACCTGCATATTCATCTCTAGTCTCAGCTGGAGTTATTCTGCTGTTTGCAAAACAGGGAGCTCACGGTAAAGGTTCATTTTCCCTGCATGACACGAGTGACAGCTTGCGCTCCCGCCTCGGGAAGGTTGAAAGGCCAGATGCAAAGGCTCTCTGTGTGCACTAATTAGTAGGCACTAACATGACATTTTCTTGATTCTCAGGTCAGTGGGTCAAGACCGGAACAAGGGATGAGCAGTGGTGTGAAATGCTCATGAAAACACAATGTTGAGGTGGGGGAAGCATGCTGGGCAGGA
>PVJN01049069.1:0-15366 GCA_004026805.1 Lasiurus borealis
TCAGTCCGAAGGCCGACGCTCTATCCACTGAGCCAAACCAGTTTCGGCACCAGTTCTTTTTTATCTGAATTTCTATTAGACAGTGAATGGGACTGAGTGGGTTCCCATCACAGTTGCTCAGTGACCAACTCTCCAGGAATGCCTGTGAGACAAATATATTTTAGGGTGTGTGAATATGGGGAGTGTGTGTGTGTGTGTGCGTGTGTGCGCGTGCCAGGTTTGGAAAAGTGAGTTAGGGTGGATTTTTCTGCCTTGGATCTTTCTTCCATCCCTCTTTCCATCCCAAATCCACAACTCCACAAAATAGTTATTTGGGTATGACTTGCCTTTGGGAGAAAAGGCATTTGGCCCTTGGGTCCAGGAGGAATTGTGCTTGGGGAAACTGGCCGGCTGTAAGGCTACTGGGTGAGGCCAAGTTACAAGGACCAGAATAGAAAGTCTAAATTTAAACTGTGTCTTGGAGGGTTCAAGGAGCCTGGGGCCTGTGGGCCCTGAGGCAGCTCCCTTCCAGGGGGATCTCCGTGAAGACGGCTCTAGCTTCTTCCCTCTTCCTCCTTCCTCCTCCCTCTTGCCTCCTGCCTCCTCCCTGCTCCCTCCTGCCTCTTTCCTGCTCCCTCCTCCTTCCTGCTTCCTCCCTCCTCTCTGCTCTCTCCTCACTCCTGCCTTCCCACTCCAGGAGTGGAAACTGTTTGGTTCTTGGCTCTGAGAGCTGGTTTCCTCCCAAGGAAATATTGTCTCACCGCAGCTGAAGCAGGATCTGCCCCTGGAATTTCCCTGCTGTGAAGAAACACCCACTGCCGAGCGGCTGGGACACACCTAGAGCTTGCCCGTGCACAATGCAGAGGGGCCACGCCCAGAGACACACAGATGTAAACAGAAACACAAACAGGCCAGGAAAACCCTGGGGCCCCAGGAGCCAGTTCTGGCCCCAGCTCTGGCTCCACTTCCCTGTGCAGAGGTCTGAGTGAATATCTCCTCTAAGGAACCCACCCACTTTTTCACCTCTACAATATTAAAATACATCTCTTAAAAATCCAAACAGAACAGAACTCTAAGGGAATCACCCTAGAAAGTTCTCTACTTCAAAGATTTTTTTCTTTCATTGTTCAAAATATTTTTGAAGTTTTTTTCTATCTTCTGAAAAGGTCCTTTCAGAACCAGTTTTAGGCACTCACAAGTCGGCCTTGTTACAGACCCAGACATTTCCTTTTTGCCTAGAGGGATCACTGTCCGTGGTACCCGGAGACTTTGGGCTGGTTCCAAATATCCAATTCAAAAGCTTCCTGTGAGGATGGTGAGAAGTGTCTGGCAGGCATCATCACTACTGCAAAGCTACTGATGGGCTAGGCCAGTCCCCAGAGAGGGACTCACTCGATTCCGCTCCTGGAGTGGCCAGTTCCACTCTCTAATCCCTCAGCCACAAGCAGGGTCCTGCTAGAGCCTTAACTAGTCCAATATTCAGACATGGAGGGCCCTGCGCACCATTGGCCAAATGGAAACTTCCAGTTTCGGCCACAACCTCCCGGGGCAGCAGTTTGGAAGAACCCCAGTCAAGCCAGTGTTTGTGCTTCTGTGTGTGTTCACAGAGCCTAGAGCCCAGGGGCTGATCACGTGGGGAAGGTCACAGCCCAGAAGCCAGCACAGAGACTGCACCCAGAAACATCATCAGGAGAGAGAGCACTAAGGGGACACACCCAGACACATTAGGTTGCCCGGAAACCCGTAATGCCAGGCCCACAGCAGGCAGCTCAATGCAGACCCTCTCATCAAACGAATCAACCCACCAGGAAGTCAAGTCAGAAACAGCTGTGTAAAGAGCCTGCTCATTCATTTGCCAAAATGCTCACCCAGATTTAGATATGCCTAGGCAAGCCCCCCAAACTTACTATGTGGTGATGGGGCATCTCAGTTACACACTCTACTGAGTAACCAGTCAGACTCCTTACCTCCCTTTGTTTCCTCTTGGAAAACCTTTGGCTTTTCCATCGTAATCAGCCAGTGACAGAATAGTCTATTTCTGTAACTTCTTATTATTAGACAAAGATCACTCTTTTGAAATGTACACAGTAAGTCACAAAGAATGGCTCTGACCTTTGTTTTCAAATTCAATATGCAAACACTAAACACACAATGAAAACTTAAGGGGACAGTTTTTCAATTTCACAGACAAGCCAAGCTGGAGGATTTTTCCATTTTGGGATGCAGGAGAGAGGCAGGTTTACCAACTTTTCTTAAAATCCCCACTTGGTGAACAGGATACAACAGCGACTTTGAGTCTGAAAGTGTAGCATGAACAAGAGGAAAATACTCCTCCTGGGCAGCGCCCCTCAGTTCTGAGGAATGGCTATAAACTGAGCACTGGACCTCCATCTGGTGTCACCCTGTGTCTTTATTTGGGAGTAGGCAGAACATCCCACATGGGGTTTCAGGCTGCCTGTCTAGTGGACAACTGTGACCTCATTTGGGTTCAAGGGCAACCCCTTTGTGTAGATTCTGCCTCCTTCTTTAGATATTTCAGACACGTGTTGGTTTTGGATGAGATAACCTGGTCTCCCAGGCTTCTCTCCAGTCCCATCAGCAAACAGGACCCACCTAGAGACATCTTTCATTTACACACTAGGTGTGGCCAGGCCCTTCCCTGCCATGCGGATCCTGCCCTTTGTCCCTTTTCCCTCTCCTCGCCTTCCCCAACAGGGATTCCTGTGTAAATCTGGAATAGTCACCTTTAGTGAACTGGAGTCTCACATGTTCAACCTGTCTTTCCAGAGATTAAATATCCCTCCATCCAAATTCCTTTCTATTTTTTTTTAATATACTTTTATTGACTTCAGAGAGGAAGGGAGAATAAGAGAGGGAAACATACATGATGAGAGAGAATCATGGATCAGCTGTCTCCTGCACACACACACACACACACACACACACACACACACACACACCCGCAACTGGGGGCTGAGCCTGCAATCTAGGGAATGTACCCTGATCAGGAATCAAACTGTGAAATGTGACCTGCTGGTTCATAGGTTGACACTCAACCATTGTGCCTCTCTGGCTAGGCTCCTTTCTAGTCTTACTTTTTATGCCTGAAAAGATTAATTGGTGCCTCACCCAAGACAGAAATAAACAAAAAAAGCCTACTAGATTTAATTTTCTTTTTTAATCCTCACCTGAGGATATGTTTAGAGAGAGGAAGGGAGAAACACCGATGATTGGTTGTCTCCCATATGTGCCCCTACCAGGTATTAAACCCACAACCTGTATGTGCCCTGACTGGGGATTGAACCTTAACCTTTTGGTGTACGAGATGATGCTCCAAGTAACTGAGCCATCAAGCCAAGGACTATATTTAATTTTTTAAAAATATATTTTATTCTTTTTTACAGAGAGGAAGGGAAAAGGATAGAGTTAGAAACATCCATGAGAAACACATCAGCTGCTTCTTGCACACTCCCTACTGGGGATGTGCCCGCAACCAAGGTACATGACCTTGACCGAAATAGAACCCGGGACCCCTCAGTCTGTAGACTGAAGCTCTATCCACTGAGCCAAACCGGTTTCGGCTATATTTAATTTTTTAAAGGAAAATTTTCTATATGTCAAAAACCACAAAAAGAGGCAGAAGACAAACTTGGAAAATATATTTTTTAGACAAATATGGCAACAGAGGCAAATATCCTCCCTTTCAAAGGGCTTTTAAAATGGGGCACCAGAGAGAAAGATGACAGATGTATGTAGGCAGATAAACCAAAACAATGAAACAAGTGGCTAATAAGAGAAGAAAACTTTCAACCTCCTTAATACTCAAAGAAAAATAAAATAAAACCATTTGAGATAACATTTCCCCTTATTGCCTATCAGACTAGTAACTGAATACCTACTGTTGGGCAGTGACTTTCTTATGAATTACTTTTAGAAATGCACAATAGCCCAGCTGGCATGGCTCAGTGGTTGAGCATCTGAACCAGAAACCAAGAGATGGTGGGTTCAATCCCCAGTTAGGGCACATGCTTGGTTTGCAGGCTCAATCCTTAGAGGGATTCATGTAGGAGGCAGCCAATTGATCATGTTTCTCTCTCATTGATGTTTCTATCTTTCTATCCTCTCCCTTCCTCTTTCTCTAAAAATCAATAAAAACATGTTAAAAAAAAAAAAAAAGAAATGCATGATAACTGGGAGATCCTTTTGGAAGAAAATTAACCCTTAAAATTACCAGTACCTTTTTTTAAAACAAAGAATGAGATAAGATTTCTGGGCTTTATTTATTTATTTATTTATTTATTTTTAAATCATTGCCAGAGGATATTTTTCCAGAGAGAGGGAAAGACAGAGAGAAATATTGATGTGGGAGAAACATATCAATTGGTTGCACTTGGACCTGGGCCCAGGCTGGGGAGGAGCCTGCAACCGAGGTACGTGCCCTTGATCAGAATTGAACCCAAGACCCTTTGGTCCGCAGTCCGATGCTCTGTCCACTGAGCCAAACCAGCTAGGGCACCAGTACTGTTTGACCTGTCAATCTCACCTCTAGAATCGTTAAGGTATCCAAAACATATAGCTATAAAAATGCTCATTGCAGTACTATTGCTAAAAGAAAAAAAGTATTTATAAGTTTTATATTTCTTGAGAATATACCCAATTCCTCTCCGCCTGTTTTATGTTTTGTTTATTTAAATTCTCAGCACACTGTGCCAGAATATTATATATTGTATTTCAGTATCTTAATAAAGAATGCAGTTGATTAGAAATATTCTAAGTTGGGGTGAGTCTGAGAATTAACTCAGCCCCTTGCTGGCCCTGTGACCATAGAAAGGGACTTCTTTCCCCTTCAATTTCTCACTCTGAGGTTCATGGGACGTGGAACCTGGACTGAGTGAGATCCAGGAGATGGGCAAGGACACAGTGGAGAGAAGTTGGCAGAGGAGCAAGTGGCAGGCTCCTGGGGAGTAGCTGGAAGGTTGGGTTACAGGTAACCGGAGCCTGGATGCTGAGCCATATGTCTGGGGTGAGAAGTGCTTTACAGGACGGGCCAACAGACTTCTCTGCCTCCCCTCATCACCCACCCTGCTGTCTCTCTGGCACAGCGCTGTCCCATGCCATCGCCACAGGAAAGGTGATCCCGAGAATACACTTCGGTGGGAAAGCTGCCACCTCCCGGAACTTTCCTCGGTCAGTTCACTGAATTCACTCTTGCCCATACTGTCTTCCTAGAGCTCCCTAAGGGGCGGGGGATTCTCCGGCAACCCCCTCCCCAGCAGGACACCTGCATCTCCAAGACAGCCTTGAAAGCAGATTTACCCTCTAACTCAGAACTCTACTCGCAGTATGGCTGCCTCCGCAGGTGCCCGTGACAGACAGAGCCCAGCTCTGAGGGTGCACGCCTAGCGGTTCTCTTTCTCACCACCCTTTGTGCACCCTCTCAGAGTCTGTTATTTCCTCTTTTCTTCTAACCTGTCCCCTGGCCCTGCCATTTCTTTCCCTCTCATCCGGGGGCCTCAAGCATTGCCTGGCTGGTTGGTCATCCAGAGCACCGTCCAGTTTACTTCGAAGTAACACAGCACTTCCATTCTCTGGTCCTAACGTAGGGGTGTACACAGTTGATTTTTTAACCTTTGATCCAGGCTTTTGGCTGCTCTCTGGCAGAACATCAATGCTGAGCGGCCCGGGTTGGAAGGGAATGAGGTCCAGAGCCCTCCCTTCTCACATGGCAGCCTCCCCACCCCACCCACTCCAACAGAATCCTTCCCGAGGTGCACCCATGACCTGGTTACCCATCAGAATCTCATCTGGGGAACTTTAAACGAATGGGAATTCGAGAACCCCAGGCAGGCCTCCTGACTGAGAATGTGTGTACATGGGGGTGGGGCCTGTGCTGCCCATGGGTCCCCAGAGACTGAAGCAGCTGGTCTGCAGCCCCTCAGCAGCCAGTTCCTCTCCTTGGAGGCCTCACTCTGGCCATGGGGTCTTACCGCCTTCAAGACCTGCCACCCCTTCCCTTTATTCCCTCAGCTCTTCTCCCGATTGGTCAAGTCCCCTTCCGTTCTCTGAACAACCCTAGCATTACTGTCTGTGCTACTCATAGGGTCTAATATAGGAAGTTTATTTTTAATTTCACAAGTAGTGTATGAGTATATCTTTATTGTAAAACAATTCAGGTGATTCAAATGGAGTGAAGCCCCCTGATTCTCCCTTTTCCCCACTTCCACACTTGGTAACTCTGAGCAGGTGAATTGTCTTTCCAGAACTGTGTATTTCCTGCCTAGTTCCCAGATCTGGAAAAAGAAGAGTCATCTTTCCTTCTGTCCAACACTGCTCCTCTCTGCCTGTGCTAAATTCTGGGCCCTACAGCCTCCCCTACAGCCTGTGGCCAGGGCCATGCCCTCTCTTCTTCCTCTCTCCCCTTACCCGGGCCTATATGTCTGACTGTATGCCAGCACGTGCGCGCGCGTGCACGCACACACACACACACACACACACACACACACACAACATACACAGGTATTTCTTTTCTTGGAAATACCTCTCACAGGGTCCTTAGATGCCTTTTACCAGCCTCTCCTGTTAGTCTCCTTCCTTTCAAGCCCAACTTCTTCAACAAGTGGGCTCCCTTCCTGAGCACCTCACTCCTGCAACTGCTCAGACCTCAGGCTGCTCCCTCCTGCTGATCCTCCCTGGGAGGCCGTGACCCAAGTCCAGCTCTGCCAAGCGTAGTGCTGCCCCTCCCCCATTGCAGAAGAGCTGTGGCCTGGAAAGAGGGCCTGGTATCTGGACTCTCCACTCCAGGCCATGCCCCCAGGCAGTTTTCTAGTCTCTTCAGGAGGCGGATGAAGGGCGAGAAGTGTCCTTAGAGGAACTCTGGAATACGCCTCAGTTAATCTCTGCAGTCACCCTCAGACTGCTATGGACTTCTGACAGTTTTACCTACCGGGGAAGGAGGGACCAGCTCCAGAAGTTCTCCTGGGGTGTGGCTCACCCCCACAGCCAGGCCAGGGCATGTTCTGACAACCACGGCTCCCAGAATCCCAGGGCCCAGTGAAGATGGGCACACAGCTCAGTTTTTCAATCCAATGGCCAACTGAGAGAAGCGTTCCGACAGCTTTTCCTCCTCTGAGGGAGGAACAGGAAGATGGACCATAGACCTTACCACCGTTCTCCCAACTTTAACAGCATAAAATAAAAGCAAACAAAATTTTAAATTATGAAACATTCCCCCCAAAGTACTACATTAGCTGCCTATTGCTGCTCTACCAAGTTACCACATATTTAAGTGATGTAGAACGATACAGATTTGTTCCTTTAGGTCAGAAGTGTAAAATCAAGGTGCCAGCAAGGCTGTGTTTCTCCCGCACCTTCAGGGAAGACTCTTTTCTTTTTTTTTCCAGCTTCTAGGGACCATCTGCATTCCTTGGCTTGTGTCTCCTTCCACCTTCAAAGCACATCCCTGTCATCTCTACTTCCATTGTCAGTGTCCTTTCTTTGATTAACCCTCTTGCCTCCATCTTACAATAACATTGGGTCCCTCAGGTAATTCAGGATAACCTCCCTCTTTCAAGATCCTTTAATTATATCTGCAAAGTCCTTACACCACATAAGGTAGCATATCCACAGGTTCTGGGGATTAGGATGTGGATGGATATCTTTGGGAGTCATTATTCCACTTACCACAGTATAAAATGTAATATGAATAGACATCTGTATCTGCCCCCAACATTTAATAGGTGCTAATACTTTGCCTTATTTTCTTTAGACATTTTTAAAGAAATAAAACTTGAAATAGCTAAAGTCTCATATCTCTTTTCCCTCCTTCTCTCCTCAGAGGTAATCACTCAACTGAGATTGGTGAAAATAATCCCCATGCATGTTTCTGTTCTTTGCTATCCTATATAATAAAAGGCCAGGGACCATAAGTGTAATGACCGGAAAGACTGCTGAACCTGTCGCCATGAGGCACATTGACCACCTCTCAGCTCCTCCTCCCTGGCCTGCAAGTGGTGGCGGTGGGTGGGGCGGTGGGACTGGGGACTGGCAAGCTGGCTGAACAGCTGAATTCTTGTCCCAACTTAGGGGTGTACACAGTTGATTTTTTAACCTTTGATACAGGCCCACAGACTCGGATGGATCAGCAATGGTGAATGGAGGAACCAGGGTGGATGGTGGGAGGACCCAGCTGCCTGTCAGGCTGTTGGGCTCCCCAGCTCATCCCTGGCTGCTCAGAGGCTCAGGCCAGCGGGAAAGTAGGTGCTGCGGACTTCAACTCCATGCGCCTGCACTGGGCCAGTGCTCGAGGCTGCTCACGTGGGCGCTGCTGCCATCGCTGCTGCCGCTACTGCAACTGGGGTTTCCAAGGGCTGATGGAAGCTGTGGGTCGCGCCCATGACCCACGCGCTCTGGCGGTGGAGGTGGTGTTTGGCCTGGGACTGGTGAACAGGCAGAAGATGGCCCTGATCACACAATTTCATGTGCTGGGCCTCTAGTATGTTATAAATGCACTTCTAAATAGATCAATAGCATTTTGTGTGTTTTGAAACTTTATGTGAAAGGAATCACTATGTGGACCATTTTGCAATCTGCTTTTAAAACCCAATATGTTTTTTGCCCTGGCTGGTATAGCTCAGTTGGTTGAGAGTCATCCCAACCACCAAAAGGTCCCTGGTTTGATTCCTAGTCTGGGCATATACCCAGGTTTTGGGTTTGATACCCAAACAGGGCACATACAGGAGGCAATCAATCAATATTTCTCTTTCACATTGATTTTTTTCTCTCTTTCTCCCTTCCCCTCTCTCTGAAAAATCAATAAAAAACTTTAAAAAAACCCACGAAACTCAATATTTTGAGGCTATACATGTGACTACATGAAGATCTAGCTCATTCATTTTGCAATATAGACTACCTCCGATGAGCAAGTTAAAGTTAATATTTTCTTTCCTTTGTTTTCACTTTTTTTTTCCTATTATAAGCTGTGCGTCAATAAATATCTTTATAATTGTTTTCAGGAGCAACTGTGCTGAAACCCTCCGTGGGAGACACCCAGTGCAGCATGGCTGGGTCTGGGGTATGTACACCTTCTCTCAGTTGCCCCCTGGTCCCAAAGTACCTCCCAACAACAGTGTCTAAAAGTACCCATTTCCCCCACATCCTCATCACCATCTGGCTTTTTCAGATTTACTATTTTTTAAAAATATATATATATATTATTGATTTTTTACAGAGAGGAAGGGACAGGGACAGAGAGTCAGAAACATCAATGAGAGAAACATCGATCAGCTACTCCCTGTACGCCTCCCACTGGGGACGTGCCCGCAACCAAGGCACATGTCCCTGACCGGAATCGAACCCAGAACCCTTCAGTCCACATGCGACGCTTCATCCACTGAGCCAAACCAGTCTCGGCCAGATTTACTATTTTTAAAAATGCTTTTCCTTACATGTTTTTTACAGTCAATCTGTTCTGCCCCCGATTTTTTTCTTGATATTTATGCAGCTGGACTTCTTTCTTTCATCTTGACCTTGATGGACAAATCCACCCAGTGCCTCTGTGCTCTGCACGGCACCCCCTCCCCAGATTCCCTCTCGGTGGAGCTCCCCACTGTAGATAGCCTTCTGCCCACGCTGGTTTCTTTGCGCCAGCCCTAGAATCCCTCCTGCACAGTCTGGAGCAACTACTCTCCTCATAGGAATCCCTGGGATGTGTGGGGAATCTCCCACTGGGAGGAGCCGAGTCTTCTCCATTATTGCCCCTTCGCCTAAATGAATTAGGCCTGTCTAGCCCTGATGATGTGAGTACATCTATTGGGGAATTATTCAGTTCTGAGCTCCAAAACAAACAAACAATTGCATTTCTTCTGTCCCCAAAGGCGTTCTGCAACATACACCTGCCAAAGAACCAAAAACCATATCCCGATGGCAGGACAGAGGAATACAGCCAAAGACTGTGACCCTTTTTCCCAGGGCAAGCCTCGGGTCTTTATCAGCTGGTGGCATTTATTTTATTTTTTAAAAAATATCTTTTTATTGATTTCAGAGAGGAAGAGAGATAAAAACATCAATGATGAGAGAGAATCATTGACCAGCTGCCTCCTGCATGCCTCCTACTGGGGATCCAGCCCACAATCCGGGCACATGTGCCCTTGACTGGAATCAAACCCAGGACCCTTCAGTCCACAGGCTGACACTCTATCCCCTGAGCCAAACCAGCTAGGGCCTTATTCTAGGTTTTTATGCTTCCCCCTCCTCCCAAACCCTTTAAACTAAATGGGTTGACTATCAACACAGGGAGTTATCGTTCTTCATAGTGATCCATTTCTCCTCCTGCTGGCCCTAAACAAACTGAAATGACATTGTCCTCATCTATCTATGCTCAGACAAGGAGATTGCTCACTGAAGAGACTGAGGAAGCTCAGGGCCACTTGCTTCACAGTGAAGTCTTCACCAGACCCCTTTCTCCAGGTGTTGTAGATTCCTGAATGCTCTCTAGCTGGGAAATTCGATCCATCACTAAAGTTTTGCAAAGAATTGGGTGACAATTCACTCCCCTCCATCCCTGGCAGAACAGTTTAAATCTTGTCTTGAATTAAGGGTTCTCTTAACTCCTAATTACTGCTTTAGAAATTGATACTGCTTTTTCAAGATTTATTCAAACCAAGGATTTTATTTCTCAAAAATGTCATCTCACTAATCAGCATCTTAAAGTCACTTTACCCTGTTGTTTAACTGATGACCCTTCAGAGTTTTCTGCCACACACTTCTCAGTGACTGTAGCACAGATCCTTCCAATCGGTAATCTTACATGAGGAGCAGATGGGTTGATACATCCATTCTGCTGTGGTTGCTATACTTGGCTTCATCTTATCAACAAGTTGGTAAATGTCAGAAGCAAGGTGTAGGTGTCCTATGATTCTGTTCGTGTGTCTGGCTGTGTGCTGAATGACACACACATAATTTTATCATGGTGAGCTGGAGCTGGCTCTCATTCCTAGCTAATTGTGCACATTCCTCCTCAGCTCCACGTTCACTGACTTCACATTGGTAGCTTGAAATCAGTTATGATGGGAATACTTACACCAGGAAAATTAGCAAATGAATCAGGGACTTCTGTTGGAGTGTGGAGAGTTGGGGGAGGGCTTAGAAAATATCTGGAGTCTGGCTGGTGTGGCTCAGAGGTTGGGCATCGACCCAGGTACCACCAATAGGTCACTGGTTCAATTCCAACTCAGGGCACATGCCCACGTTGTGGGCTCAATCCCCCATGGGGGGCCTGCAGGAGGTAGCTGATGATGTTTTTCTCTCTCTCTATCCTTCTCCCTTCCTCTCTCTCTAAAATCAATAAAGGGGAAAAAGAAGTATATTAAAAAAAGAAAATATCTGGAGGAAACAAGAAACCAAAAACAGTTACCTTTGCAGAATGAGACTAGAAAGCAAGGCTATTGAAGAAAATATTTTTTGAATTTTTTATCATGTTCATCACTAGTTTTTAAAAGACTTTTTATTGATTTTTTGAGAGAGAAAGAGAGAAACATCGATTGGCTGCCTCCTGCATGCTCCCTACAAGGGATAAAGCCCACAGCCCTGGCATGTGCCCTGACCTGGAATGGAACTAGTAACGTTTTGGTGTGTGGAACAACACCCAACCAACTGAGCCACACTAGCCTGGGCTCATAACTATTTTTTTTTAAAAAGAGAACTTTCTTTTTAAGAACAAAGACTTCCTTCCCAAAGTGTTTATTAATCCCACACTGTAGGCTGGAAACTGCCTGGTTGAGGAAGAAATCAGAGACTGGAGAGGAGTTATACCAGTTGCCCCAGTGGAGTGACATCCTGGGACAGGAGAGAGGGACTGGGCAGAGGCAGGGCCCTGAGGAGTAGGGAGTACAGTAGCAGGCGGTTCTTCTAGAACTCTGTGCCAGGTCTGAAAGAAGTGCCAAAGTAATGCCAGGCCCTCAGCCAAGACCTCGGGCCAAAATGTGGGTCACCAAACCCCAAGAATCAAACAGAAAAATGGGTATGAAGATAGGACACCGTAATCAGTGCATCTCTAGGGAGGATGCGGGGGAGGCAGAGACCTGATACAAGGGGCTGGGGTCACAGGAGGATATTTTAGATTATGGGGCTGGAGGGCAGCTCTTTAGGCCATTCCTGAGACCATTTCCCTGCAGCTTGAAGTAAAAGGGGACTTTAGCTCTGCCGAAGAGGGAAGGAGGGCAAACTGGGGCAGCGAGGAAACGAGTAGAGACAGGTTCTTCAGCATTGGGGAAAAGGCTCCCACAACTCCCAGGGGAGAGTCCGCAGTCCACAGTAAACAAGTTCCAGGGAGCAAAGCAGAACTCCAGGCTGATTCCAGAAACCTCGCCATACTATAGAAAGGATCCCGAGGGGCCCTGGTCAGTGTCTGGGGATGGGACAGGGGTTCCCACTGGAGGATTTTGGAGTGGCTTAGACTTTTTTTTTTTTGAGCAGAGATAATGGAGGTCCGAGGTGCAGAGATGGGCCACAGCCAAGAAATTACATCTGAGATGCAATGAGATATAGGATCTGGAGTGGGGCTCCAGAATAGGCTGGCAAGACCCTACTTCTGGGGGATTTTGAGGCAGCATCTCATTCCTCCCTGCTGGCCAGGATGCTTGGGAAAGAGACTCTCCAGGAAACTGGACACAGGAGCATTGGCCGGGAAGGGGAGGGGGCAGTGGAAGGATAGAGTGGACTGCTGCTCCTCTAGGCAACAGCCAAATGCCAAAGTCATGCTCTCTAGAACCCTCAGACATTTCCAAACTCCACCTGACCGTTTGGGAATCACCTTTTACAGACTTGTCAAGTAGAGCTGCCACTGGTTATGAGGGCGTCAAATATCCCATTTTATAAACACTTAGGTGTCCAAGTAGATCCCGGGACAAGATCTGGGGTGTTTATCTATGGCGTCCCTTGAGATAAACTAGAACCGTACAGGTTGTTGCGACATTCAAATAGTTGCTAATGAAGAGGCTGCTCTATGCAAGCAGGACCAAGGGCAGGCCTAGGACCAAAAAAGCCAGAAACTTTAATTTCCGTTTTAAGTGTGTACATAATAATTCAAGTAACTGCCGGAGGAATTACACCACATGAAACATATGCAATTGCAACTCACACAGCACTTTTTTACTCACAAAAGCTTCTGATGCTGCAGGTACAGGTTTGCACGGGATCCTGGTGGTGTGTCCTCTGGGGTCCGGCAGCTGGGCTGGGCCGGTCCGGCATGCAGGGGCCAGCACTCCTCACCTGAGAGTTTGGTCGTGTCTTGATCGGGAGGTGCTAGCTGTTCTTCTGTCGTCTGGCAGGGAGAGGAGCGTGGAACGGCAATGCTTGCTGGACTGACAAAAGGACGTGCCTTTGTGGCTGTCTTGACAGGCGAGCAGTGTTGGCTGGCCGGGACCTATTTTTAAAGCCTGTTTCGTACCCACAGCAGTTCAGGTGGCTATCACTGAATTACATCAATGCACTCAAGTTAATCTCAAACAGGGCGAGGGGCTACATGTGGTTATCTAGGGAGAGCACATCACTCACACAAATTATTATCTTGGCAAGTCACTCTGAGTCAGTAACTGAAGTTCAAATCCTTATCTATGGGGTACACACACTTCAGGGCAGTGGGGAATGTGTCCTTAATATCACACTTTAAGTTTCAACGAAGTTAACTCAAATCTTTTTAATATTTTGTGAACATTTTTAAACATATCTATATATTACTATATTTTTAAACATTTCTATATATTACTATAACACTAGGGCTGCTTCCAAGCAACTAGAACTAATAGTGTGTGGTAACTTCTTTCATGTCCCGCGTGATTCAGGGTTCCTGGTTCAGGGTTTGGGTTCTGGAGGAGGCTGCACGAAAATAGACTAGAAAAGTATTAATTTGGCGATATTGGAGGGCCAGGTGGGAGCCTTCCTCTAGTGAGAAGACTACCCCCTTCCTTTGGCCTTGCCATCTCTTTTATTCAAGTTTGGGATACACCCTTTGCCCTGAAACAGGCAATTCCAATAACTGGTAGATTTTTTATCAGTAAGGATTTATATGATTATTTGGTGGGGAAGTTGCTTCAGCTACCACTGTCTCAATTAGATAGGGGGTGGCTGGCTCTGACCTTTCAGAGCTTCAAGGCTGACCAGCCTTCCGGGTTCCTTGTCCACACTTTCTATTAGTGAGACAATTATTGGTTTCCGGCAATAGGGCCATGAGTTGGCCCCCTTCTTTTAATTTGCTGCTAGAGTCCTTCATTTTTTAAAGATAAATTAGACGCATAAATCTCCTATCACTGGCACAGGCTGTTCCCTATCTCCTTTCATACTACTTCGACTAGATTATGATAAACCAGCAATGTTGTTGAACCTATTGTTGAACCTATTGATCAATTATGGTTAGCACCTGCTCCACCCCTCGACCCCTAAACCCTGTATCAATTACAGGTAATCTAAGTCAGTTTCTGCTGAATTTACATGTCTAATTGTGAGTTCCCATGACATCACTAAATCATAATATCCAACAGATTCAGCTACTTGGGACATATTTTGCAGCAAACTCATTCCCAAAAGCCTGTCAGGCAGCCAGCATCCCATCATGAGATAATCATTCACTTAACCAACATTGAGGCCGTGGCTGCTGTGTGTGTGGTGCTGAGTGCCAAGGATGCAGACAGGGCCTGGCCCTATGAGGAGACGCTAGGCCTATGACTGGGGTGCCACCCGCAGGCTGTAGGCCTCAAGGACAGCCCTGTGCTGTATTTGTGACAGTATCTCTTGCACCTAACAGGAGACCTAAAACTTAGTGCTCAATAAAAATTTAAAAATGAAAAGTACATAACAAAGGTTTGGGAGATCAGGAGGAGGTGGTTAACTCTGCTCGGAAACTAAAGAAAACTTTGCAGAAGAGATGCAAGAATTTGGTCTTGAAAGGTAGGAGTCGACAAAGCAGTCCAGAAGGAGGGCAGCAAAGAGGGCATGATGTGGCAAGAGGTCAGGCAGGAAGGAAGGCAGGATGAAGAAAGATCTTGAACTGCAGGTTACAGAAGCAAGGCTCTGTTTATAGATTCTACATCCAAATGACAAGTTCTTAAAACTGGAACCAAGTTGCCTTTTTAGAAGATTATTTTCCTTTTTTGTCAAATAGTAAAACCATGCTGTTTCCTTTCTCACCTTGACTTCTGGGAAGCTCCTGAAGTACTGGGCTCCTTATAATTTTTTGTATCCCTTAACAGTCCTATGTAGGACTTTTCACCTACTAGATTTTTATTTTAATATATTTTATTGTTTTTGTTTTGTTTTGCTTTTACCAAGAGGAAAGGAGAGGGATAGAGAGTTAGAAACATGGATGAGAGAGAAACATCGATCAGCTGCGTCCTG
>PVJN01049070.1:0-15366 GCA_004026805.1 Lasiurus borealis
AAATTGCTGTGGTTATATGTAATATATCTTGATTTTTAAATTTTTATTCTGAAAAATGAAGAAATGCAAAGTTATGATAATACAATTACATTATTTTAATTGGTTGAGCAAGCATACCCAAAGAGAACCAATTAATAAAATTGCAGTCATCAGTCTAAGGTTAATTACAATATCTTTGCTAGATTAATATTTATTAATGATAAATAATACATTTACCATTTGCATCAGCTACTGTCATAGAGATAGCAGTACAAGTGCAAGCAAGTGCAGCTGACGCAAATCTCCTTAGGAATGTGGTGCCTGGGATTTTGAAGTTGTGTTGAAGAAAGTGTCTCCAGGTTGAGATGATGTTCACTATGTAACAGGGCATATGAGAACTTTCCACATCAATTTTCAAAAGGACTAAGTTGACAGTGAAAGGTCAGGGAAAGGACTTGTTTAGCAGCGTTTCCTATGAAAAAAGGTCTACAGATAAGGGGCAATAACTGACTGCAGGCTCAGGGAGAGCCAAGACATGATATAAATGCCCCAATTAAAAAAGAACGAAATAAAGTCATTTGGGATCCATTAATGAAAGAATGATTATCATGGACCTTTTTGTACAGTCCTCATCACATCAGTGCTAGAGTGGGATGGTCAGTTCAACATCTGTCTTATTTTGAATTTGCAAATTTCAAAATCAGAATTGGTAAGAACGCTGGTGATTTTGAAATCTATGTTACAGAAATGAATAGTCTTGGGAAGAATCATTTGTTAAAAGTTTCATAACTTATTTAAGTGACTCAGTCTCTCTCAGTGAGGAAAAGATGAAGAGAATTTTAAGTTTGGGTGATACATACACACACATACCCACTTATATTATCTGTTCAGAGATGAGGTAGCTCATTGGCTTGTGAACTAGTTGTCCCTACAAGAATTGACAAAGATCAGTGAGGCTCATGACACATCTCCACATGTATATCACATTTCATGCCTGAGTGAAAATAATCCTTGGAATTGCATGTTGCTCTTCATGTTTTTTAGCTAGTTGAGACAGACTAGACAACAAAAATTATAATATATTGAAAGTGTATAACATGATGATTGGGTATATGAATAGTCCATTGTAACAGATTCTCACCTTCAAGTAAGTTAACATGTCGGTCACCTCATGTAATTATGTGTTTATTTATTTATTTGGTAATACAAACACAACTTCTACTCTCTTAGCCAATTTCGATTAAATAATATTGTGTTATCAATTATACTAAACATGTTACATATTAGATTCTTAGGCCTTATTCAATAAAACCAAAACTTTGTATGCTTTTATCAACCTCTCCCTATTTCTCCCATACCCTCTGGCAAGCACCAATCTACTCTGTTTCTATGAGTTCAACTTCTTAGAGAACATGCAGTTTTTATCCTTCTCTCTCTGATTACTCCGCTTTGCATAATGTCCACCAGGTTCACTATACTCTCACAAATGACAGTATTTCCTTTTTTTAAATTGATAATATCCCGTTTAATTTCTTAAGGAAACGCTATGCTTTTTTGTCATAGTGGCTATATCAGATTACATTCCTACCAACTCTGTATAAGGATTTCTTTCTCGCCATACTCTCAGCAGCATTTACTTTGTGCCTTTTAAATGATAGCCATTCTAATAGGTCTGAGGCGAGATCTCATCGTGGGTTTGATTTTCATTTCCCTGATGATTAGCGGTGCTGAACATCATTGCATGTACCTTTTGCCATTTGGTTGACTTTTTAGAAAAATGTCTATTCCGGTTATTTGCCCATTTTTGTAAATTGGGTCACATGGGGATATTTAAATTTGTTTTTTGCAAATATTTTCTCCCATACTATAGGTTTTCCTTTACTTTTGAATGGATTTCTTTGTTCTGTAGAAGCTTTTTAAGTGTATATCTTTCTTTTGTTGCCTTTATTTTTTATGTCAAATCCAAAAAGAACATTGCCAAGACAAATGTCAAGAGCATTACCACTATGTGCCTATGTTTTCCTTTAAAAGTTTTACTGTTATTATGTTATTTTACTGGTATTATGCTCAAGTTTTTAGTACATTTTATGTTAATTGTTGTACATGGTATGAGATAGGCAGTACAGTTTCATTCTTTTACATAAAGGTATTGGTGGGGGTGTTTTTCATCATTATTTATAGACTGTACTATATTTTTCACATTTATCTTGGTACTTCTATTGAAAATTTATGGACAATATATGCATAGGTTTATTTCTGGGCTCTTAGTGGTTCTGTTCCATTGATTTATGTGTCTGTTTCCATGCCAGTGCTATATCATTTTGTCTACTAGAGCTTTGTAATATACTATAAAAGTAGGATGTGTGATACTTCCAGGTTTTTTCTTATTTTTTAAAAAATTGATTTGGTTAGTCAGGGTCTTTTGTGGTTACATATAAATTTTAGAGTTGGGTTTCACTACTTCTGTAAAAAAATTAATTTGAACTTTGTTTTGGTTTTGCTAAGAGATATTATAGAAAAAAATCAGTGTTTGATGTAATTATACATAAAGATGCTGACTTTGACCATTTCTGTCTATAATATTAGCCTCTATAATGTTGCTCAAAGAGATTTATCAAATCTATTCAGTAAATATCCCCAACTACTGCTCATCTGCAGTAGCTACAGGAGATGAGTGAGAACTATTAATGACAGCAAACCAACAAGCAAACACCTGCTCTTAGAAAAATTTGTAATTGTGTGTGTTTTTTTTAAATTAATTTCTTAATGAAAACTATGTTTTTGTTTGTCATTTTTATTGTTTTTTGGTCATTATATCACATATTAATATGTCCAGTACAATCTTATCATAAGTCCAGAGATATTTCTTTTATTTTAGTTTTGCTAGCTCTACAGCATGCCTGTTTATTCAGTAACTATTCAGATACTACAAAGTACTATTATGTCTGATAATTCTTTATATTGAAAAAATCATCAGCTTATTTTCATGGACAGACAAAGGCATACCATGATTTCTGATTATTGATAAATTAAAAATGAATTATTTAGTTAGCTTAAGCTCAAAAAGTACACATCCTATAGTAAGAATTATCTTCATAGATTAATTGAATGTTTAAATAACTATAAACCACATGACAAGCTGCATAAACATTAAACATCCATACCCAAAAGTTCAACTCAAAATATTTTATTTATATTACAATTATAAGGAAAGCAAGAAATAGGAAATATCAAAACAGATTATGCGTAATGGTTTTCTTAGAAAATATTAAGTATGTTGCTTCAATATTCAAAGTCATTCTGATAAGTAAATGAAATATGACACAGCCTTAAGCAAAATGAGATGGAAAAGCTCTCACAGATATTCACTATTAGCATACATAGCAGTTTATAGTATTTTAGAAAAATTTACAAGACTGAGATACATAATAGAATTATTGTCTATAGAAATAGACTTTGTTTGTCAAAACAGCCATAGTAGGCATTCAGTAAATATCCCTATATATAAAAGCCTAAGAGGCCATTTGAACTTTTGACTGGTAGCTATGACCCACACTGACCACCAGGGGGCAGATGCTCAATGCACAGGCTTGGAAACATGGTACAAACTGATGAATCTGAGAGGGAAGGGGGGAAGGATTAGGGTGGGAAGAGATTAACCAAAGATCTTATAGGTATACTAGAGGGTGAAGTCTAGCTTATGGGGATCAGACTGAAACCAGTAGTCTAACATCCCCCGAGGGGTCCTGGATTGTGAGAGGGGGCAGATCAGGCCAAGGGACCCCATGTGTACTGAATCCAGGTCTCTAGTTCGGTAATAAATGAATGAATAGGGAAATAAGTGAGTAACTCCAAATAAATGAAGATCCTTTGAAGAACATTTTATGATTATGAAATTCACTAAAGTACAGTTTGAAAAACAGTATTTGTAGAAAATTGTATGATGCACACTACCCTTAGGGCTAAAGAAAGTAGGTTTGCTAACTTAAGAAAGGCTGAGGGGAAAAAATGTATTTCTTAAGTGTGCTAATGCTTAGTATACATATGTAATGTTAAAATATCCCTGGAAATTTTCTTTAAAAGATATTCTATAAGTATAAAAATACTTGAGTCAACTCATTTTAATATATTTCTTTTTTGTATGTGGTAAAAATAAGAGACAACATATATATTTTTAATACACTAAACATGTATAAATACTTGCACAAGTGCATATATTTGGAGAATATATGTAATCAATAATTATCATGTAAGTTTACATTTTAAGGAATCTCAATACTTAAGTATGAAACATATATTCTGTATGTGTATATATGTGTATCTCCCATTCTTCTGCTTTTTAATGTGAATGAAGAAATGCTGCTTAATTATATTTTGTTACTGGCCATCTGTTTTCCTTTATTCGCTTTTTGCAAACACTCCCAAGACTTTTGAATTTTTTCATTCAAATCACTGAACTATATTTTCACTTTTCAAAATGAAGTAACACCAGATTATATTTTTTAGAGTTACATTGTTTTACCTCATTTTTCACATTTCATGTTCTCTGGAGCCATTATTTTCTCAGGGTTCTGTGTTCTCACCATTTCTTTCTCATGAATCATTAGCTTCCCTGTCCATTCTCACTGCAAGTTAGCTCAGTTATTTTTCTTTTAGGAAAAACAAAACCAAAGCTATCCCAACTCAAAAGTTCATAAGCATAGCTAACATTTATTTCAGCACTTACCATGTGCCATGCATTTAACCGGAATTAATTCGCTTAACTTCACAGCAACCCTGCCAGACAGGTAGGATATTACGCAACAGTGTCAGCTAGGATATCCATGCCCTGGGCTCATGAGCATTTTCTGTTTGTTGAGTCACTTAGCTCTGTGATCTTCAAGACAGACATGTGTATGGGATTCCTCTTCAGACTATGTTATTCTTATACTGTACCGCCGACTTGGTGGCTTCAACAGGAAACATGTATTTTATGCCACGGTTTCTGTGGATCAGGAGTTGGGGCACAGCTTGGGGGTTTCCTCTGCTCAGGAACCGCAGGCTGCTATGGAGGTGTCACAAGACCTTGATGGGGCCTCAAACGCTACCTCCTTGTCCAAGCTCAGCTAGTGAGTGACTGGCAGATTGTCCTCCCTTTCAGTTGTAGGACTGAAGCCACTGCTTTCTTACCGGCGGTTGCCCAGAGGCCCCATTTGTCCACTGTTTCCCTTGCACGTGGTCCTGCATAGAACCCCTCACAGCATATCAGCTTACTCTTTCCACACCGAGAGACTCTCCCTCTTCCATCTAAGAGCGGTGGTTCTCAACCTTCCTAAAGCCGCGACCCTTTAAGACAGCTCCTCATGTGGTGGTGACCCCCAACCATAAAATGATTTCCGTTGCTACTTCATCACTGTAATTTTGCTACTGTTATGACCTATAATGTAAATATCTGACATGCAGGATGTATTTTCATTGTTACAAATTGAACATAATTAAGGCATAGCGATTAATCACAAAAACAATATGTAATTATATATTGTGAAATATTTATTTCTAATTACAAATAAATGAAATTTTGTCTTGAATCGTGGTGTAGCATGGGTAACAGTCTTCATAGGACAACAGTAAACTACATTGCTACACTTTGCTACACGGAGGAGTGGTCTGTTGGTTCCTAAGACCATGGGAAATAGGTGTTTTCCAATAGTCTTAGGCGACCCCTGTGAAAGGGTCGTTGGACCCCCCCAAAGCGGTCGCGACCCACAGGTTGAGAACCGGTGATCTAAGAGTCTCTTATACAGTGGCACAGTGACTGAAATGACAGCTCATCACACTCAATTAGTTAGAAAAAGCACTGGCACTTGGGGCAGAAGATTCTCTGAAAGAACAACTCATTAGGGTCATCTTTGAATTCTGCCCAGCACTCAGACCTCTCCACTTTTCAAAGCTTCGGGCTTTCTTGTTCTCTTCCTAGTCCCGCCTTTCAAAGGAGGAGTCTCTCTTTGTAGTACAGAACTTCATCAATGTCTGTGTGAGTTTGACCCTCTTTAAATCTGACCCCTACTATCAGTTTGGTAGAATGCTCTGCTTTGAATCTATATTCTCCTTAGCCTTTTTTTTTAGTATTAATTTCTGGGATTTAAGGTTAACTTTATTCTGAATTGAACGTCACTTCATTAAAGCCTGGAATATTTTAACTACCCAGGCTTATTTGAAAAATCTTTAATTTTAAATTCTCACTTTTCTTATTCTGGTTTATCAATCCTCCATAAATCCTTCTCAGTTTTCTTTACTGGCATCATTATATGCCATTTAGATATCAGTAGACTCAGGTTTCCTTCCCGAGATTCTGTAGCTGCTCACACTTCTTTGCAATACCCCACATGCAACAATTCCTAAAATTCAAGCTCCAAATCCAGATTTCTTAAAAGCTCATGGCAGAACTGATCCCAAATCCAAAATAGCCATCTTCTCTCTATTTTCCTCCCCACAACCCAACGTGACGTTCTTCGACTAGTTTCTATTGCCACAGGTAAATATTCAAAATATTCTTCATTTTTCTCTTTTTTGCCTTTCCATAACTATTTGGACACAAAATGACTCTTTAGTCTGCTACCATGTCATTCAACCACTTCTCTTGTTCTCATAAACTTTCACCTAATATATGTAAATGCTATGTTTAAAAATGTTACAAGATTTTAGTACATGTAAATATTCAATTTTACTTTTGGGACATGAACAGCGATAAAAGTCTTCCCCAGGCATCAAGGACTGGATGTAAGGCTTTCTAGGATTATGCGATTGTAGGTTACATCTGTGTGTTACCTTTAAAAATGTGTGTTACCCTGGCTGGTATGGCACAATTGCTTGGAGAGTCCTCTCATGCACTGAAGAGATACAGGTTTGATTCCTAGTCAGGTACATACCTAGGTTGTGGGTCCAATCCCCAGTTGGTGTGCAAATGCCCTTGACCGGAATCGAACCTGGGACCTTTCAGTCTGCAGACCGACCCTTTATCCACTGAGCCAAACCGATTCCGGCTCAGTTTTTATATAATAACCAAATACTGCCAGTTGCCTAAAAAAATATACCCTTTTAATAGATACCACTTGTTTTGCTTATGTTTATAATGAAAAATTACTTTTGCGTGTGTTTTGAGAAAACTAGGGTTTCAGTGCATTAATTTCTGCACCTTGAAAGGAACAATGGGCTGTGAGGCTGGATAGGTACAGGGGCAAGTCCCTGCCCCCATGCCCCTCCCGCCACAACGCCTAGTCCCTTGTCTGCCCGCAGCCCCGCTCCTCCCACTGCTGCTCCCACAGGCTGACGGTGCCGGCCCCACTAGCACCTGCAGAGCAATTGAAGCCACACCGGCAGCGGGTGCGAGAGGTGGCTGCTGCCTCCATTGCGCCTCAGGAGCAGGGGGAGGTGGAGAAGCCCACAGGGGCAATCAGGACCAGCAGCTGCTGCTTGCACCCACTGATGGCGCCGGGTGGTCAGGACCGGGGCTTTGCACCAGCAGTGGGCACCAGCAGGGTCGATAACGGCAGTGGGTGTGAGTGGTGGCTCCGGTGCCAGCAGTGGGTTTGAGCACTGGGCAGGATTGCAGCACGTAGGAGTGAATAATTTTCAGTAACCACAGGAGTCTCACCCTGATGACAGCAACAGGCTCCCCGCCTTGGTAGGCAGCCTCTCTCATCTGCTCCACCATCCCATCCCAGCCAATGCCCTCCATGTTTCACACAAGCCCTGCTAGTCAGAGCAACTGGTTTTTTGGCCATTTGGTCAATTTGCATATTTGCCTTTTATTATATAGGATAATGAATTTATTTTTTTATATGTTTAGAGACATTACATGTTGACCCGCTCTCCTATATACTAAAAGCCTAATATGCTAAGTGGTCGTCTGGCTGTCCGTTCAACCAATCAAAGCATAATATACTCATGGTATGCTAAAGCTGCTCAACCGCTTGCTATGATGTGCACTGACCAGCAGGGGGCAAATGCTTCAACTGGTAGGTTAGCTTGCTGTTGGTCCTGGCCAATCAGGACTGAGTAAGAAGGCCACACATGCCCTGGAGCCCTCCCACAGTCCCTCCACAACTGGTGAGCACAGTGATGATGGTGGAAGCCGCTCCTGCCTCCGCTGCAGCACTAAAGATGTCCGACCACTAGCTTAGGCCTGCTCCCAGGGACTGGGCTATCAGTTGGACAAGGGCTCCTAGACTGCGAGAGGGCACAGGCGGGGCTGAGGGACCCGCCCCCCAAGTGTACTAATTTTGTGCACTGTTCCTCTAGTTAAGTATATTAGAGTTCACGAGTGTGGGGACAAAGCCATCTGCCTCCTGTGATACCAATTGGATATTTATATTTTATTCAGTGTCGCACGTCAACCAGAAAATATAGTTTTATTTAGTCTTTTGTGCCCTTTAAAGAATGATGTCCTTCCTAACAAAATGAGAAATAAACCCTGTAATATGAAATTGTCACTTAAAACATGTTTTTGTTTCCTGCCCCCAATTGTGTGTGTGTGTGTGTGTGTGTGTGTGTGTGTATACACATTTTATTTTTATTAATCAAAAAGAAAAAGAATCCAAGATTTCACAGACAAAACAATTTGCCTCAAATCACTGCATATTTGACAATTATTTTCACAATCAGGATTTGAGAAAAGTATACATAGCTGGAATAGGTGAAATGAAGTATACATTTGTGTCTTGTGAATATTTGAAATATTATACCTTGCCATTTCATATGATCAATAGTGATGGAGTTAGAAAAAATGACTTGTTATGTGGTATATTTTCACTGCCAAATATAGATACAGAATTTGACAGGATTTTACATGCACAATTTTTTTTTTACAACTGAAAAGGAAACATTTCTTCCTTATGTCTATTTCTTTTTCTACAATCTAGTCTGTCAGGGATACTTTATATTTCTTTCTACATACAATATATATTTTCATGAGGATGTTATGTAAAGCCAACTACATAAAACTTATTATTTGTATTTCAAATATTATCTAATTAAAATTTCCTTTGCTTCTAAAAGCAGACTTTTTAATATACTTTCTAGTTTTTACATTTTTTAAAAAATATATTTTATTGATTTTTTACAGAGAGGAAGGGAGAGGGATAGAAAGTCAGAAACATCGATGAGAGAGAGACATCAATCAGCTGCCTCCTGCACGCTCCACACTGGAGATGTGCCTGCAAGCAAGGTACATGCCCCCGACCGGAATGGAACCTGGGACCTTTCAGTCTGCAGGCTGACGCTCTATTTACTGAGCCAAACTGGTCTCGGCTAGTTTTTACGTTTTATTGTTTAGTACTATTACTTTTATTTACTACATAATAAAATCAATATAGAATGCAATCAGAAAATATATGTTTGCTATGAATTTTATTTTAATACTATTAGTATTTAAACATTTTTTTTTAATTTTGCCAAATTCTACGTAATACATTTTTGGTCATCAGCAGATGTAACTCCCCTATCCAGAAATATAATATTGCCATTTTTTGCAGATTCATTTCTGCTGCTGAGACATGTGTGTTGTTTTCACAGACACTGAATTATTGCCCATAGCTATAAATTTTGAGTCAATTTTCTATGAATGGTATTTACAGGTACAGAGTATATTAAGCCTGCCTCCCACTCAGATAATGGTCTTCCCACCAAGCTTTATTGAGTTAGCCAGCTTCAGTTTATGCTGTTTAATGTAAAGCTGGCCCCTAATTTTTCTATAAACTATTATATTTGATTAGAGATTAGAGCAATCGAAACCTCATTTTCAGATTTGGGATAAAGAGATGTGCTATGTTCTATTATTAGCAAACATAGACAGAAGAGGACATTACATTATAATTGATTATGTCCTTTTATTTATTTGTAAAGCTTCATTAAAATGAAACAATACATATAAATGTGTTTCTTTTGGATGTATTAATTCAATGGGCCTCCTGGCTATTTGAGACAAGTAAACTAGTACTACACATGTATTTTCTTCTTTAGTGGTTTCTCATATATACTCTCATTTTTGTTAGATTAGAATTTGTGATTCACTCTTAGGAAATGTAATCTATGGACTAGGTAACTTAGTAACCTTTTAAAATATGACTTATAGAGTTTTATGTTATCCATTCCAACTTATGAGGAGTACACTGTCACTCATAGAAGACATGGTATAAAACAAGGTTATTGTAAAATACGTATTGCATATGTTTACATAATCATAGGATACTTTTTCTCATGAAAGGTAAATGGTCTTGCTTTACACATACACACAAACACACACACACACACACAAATGTGTGTTAATTTCAATTAACATTCCAACATCTTGAACAAAATGGTAGAACTTGTTTTAATACTTCCTGACATTCTATTTCCTAGAAGCTTTTTAAGTAAGGTTTACATCTCTGATTCCTTATGACCTATGATCTAAATAAAATTTCTTTATTATAAGGACATCATTTCAAAAATTGTTTTCACTGACATCTGGTTATTAGTGTGAATTCTGTGCTTTGTATTGAGAAAGTAAATACATTTTATGCCTTTCAGCACCTAAAAAAGTGTAAAACAGCATTTAATTTTGCTAGTGGGTAAAAAGTTACAATAATAGCATGTTTTATTTGGACTAAGTTACTAAACCATTTCTTTCACATTTATTAATTTGATGGCCTCATGACTATCTGAGTTAAGAAAATCACTATTATGAACATTTACAGTTAAAGAGACGAAGGATTCAAGAAAAATAACTTGGCCAAACTTAAGCAATGCTCTGAGATATAAACTAATCTGTGATGTATAACATGTTTTCCTCCCTCTTCTCAATAAGTTAAAGCAAAAGGCAGAACATACCAACCCTCAGTCTTGTATTTATTGTGATGCAAGTCCCTATCTCTCTATTTCCATGTCATTTTTGTTTGTTTGTTTTTGTTTTTATTTTCTGCCTGTACTGGATAGGGAAAATCCAGCAACTTTTGCGAATATATTGCTTGGTTCTTCCAATACAAACACATTTCAAATTTGAGCATTTAAATCATTATTTTACATGCTTTATATTAAGTAACATGCCAATAAACATCAAATTTATAATCTTGTATTTGGATTTCTGATAATGGACAAGCAGCTTGTAGTCAAAAGTCCAATGGATAAAATTTAACTTGATATTTTCTTAACACGCTAAGTGCCCAGTCAGTCACTGGTGACCGACACTATACTTTCTGTCCGGAAGACAAAATCAAGCTGGATGCTTAACGTGTTAATGAAAAAGTAATTCAGTGTTCATGAGCCTAAAACTGGTCTAAAAGTAGTCAGTCTAAATCAGGAACTCTTCTCCAGTATGGTCCAAGATGACATTTTTCCATGTCATGAGTGAATTAAAAATACTTTTTTATAAGAGCAATAACATACCTGCAAAAGCATATATATATATGTATATATATATATATATATATATATGTATATATATATATATATATATACATATATATATATATATATATATATAATTTTAATATTCTGAATCATATGATTATTGGAAGTAGATCTAGGCTAATTGCTACATTTTGATAGGTAAGAAACAGGAAACATTTTATGGAGTATAGATCTAGGCTAAGTCTGCAATATTTCCAATTTGAGCCTGAATGCTCCACTGTCTAAGTTAAGCCTCCTGCTATAGTATCATGTCATGAATGATAAATCGCCATGCCATTGCTGATCAATTACAAATGGGGCTGGATTGCAGCAAGAGATTGTCTTTTGCCTAAAACTGATTATTCTGACTACCTGAAAAGTCACTTCAGCATTTTAAATGAGAACTGAGGGCCAACCAGCTCTGCAGATTGGCTGTGCTCTCAGGGGTATTGATAAGGATTTAATTATAAGCCATATTTTAATTCCGTTCCTCAGTTCACCCAAGTATAACTTGGTGGAATTTCATGTATAAAATATTAATTCATGCTCTAATTGAGTTTGTAGTTTCACAAGGGCTCACTGTATCCCAGCATGCAGTGGGTGCCATCCGAAAGGATCGCTCACTAACCTGCCCAGCGAAGGAGCCTAATAAATAAACCCTGCATCATCGCTATGAAAAGTCTGTGTCTGCAGTTTCTTCACTTCCCATCAGAATATAGCAGACTGATCCCAAATAAATCTCATTTCAAGTTCTTTAGAAAGACACATCCGAAGTTAAAATGCATGGGGACTTAATAACTGATTTGTCAACCTGTGCGTGTACCTCCGAGAAGTTATCATCGTCATCATCCATTTATATTTATTGAGTTCCCACTGGGTACTTGGCACTGCAGCCGGCTGAGCAGAGTAAATAATGATGTCAAATATTTCTGGAGACCGAGCCTTCACACGAGTAGTATTTCATGCATTCAGATGTAAAATTACATCAAAGCAGCTTGCCATTCATTTTTAAAAACTAAAACGCATTTAAGAAACTCCCAGGATTTCTCCAAAAGGCTCTGTTCTCTGCCGCTTCTGTTATTTTTTCCCTTTTCCAGAAGGGCCTTCCCTCCAGGAGAGCGCTCCTGAGGGGCTGCCTCTGCATTGTCTTTTGAAGGCATATTGTTAGGCGTCTGTTTCAGCAAACCTCAATGGCCTTCTCTGCGATGCATTGTCTCCTCTGGTTTTTAAGTGCTTTTTATGTTTTCCTGACTCGCATCCTACACAGGAAGCTGCCGTGAATACGGAATGTGTGGTTGCCATCAGGAAAGTCACTCTCATTAAAAGGATCTTCAGAGGCTGCTCATTTATGTGCTATTTATGAAGTGCATCTTGGATTTGCTTATTGTGTAAAAGCCAAAGACTTATTGTGCTGTCGGGTCAGGAGACACGCCTTTGGATCTGAAATGGAGCTCTCTACATGTTTCCTCTCCTCTAATCATCCTGAGGATTTTCTAATTCTGAACGTAACCTGCATTTGCTTTAATGCTAGTTTGCTGCTTGGTATTTTATAGCAGGGTGGGTATGTGAATAAAAGACCTGTCCTGAGCTACTAAAAGATAAATAAATAACAATGAGCATTTTAACTCGGTCTATAGACCAACCGAATGCTTTTGAAGTATAAAACTGTAAGGAGCCCTAGCCGGTTTGGCTTGGTGGATAGAGCTCAGCCTGTGGAATGAAGGGTCCCAGGTTCAATTCAGATCAAGGGCACATGCCCAGATTGCAAACTCCATCCCCAATGGCGGGCATGCAGGAGACAGCCAATCAATGATTCGCTCTCATCATTGATCTTTCTATCTCTCTCTCCCTCTTCTTTCCTCTCTGAAATCAATAAAACATATATTAAAAAAAAAAACTGCAAAGAATGCAGTGATGCATTTAGCATTAAATGCATTGTTTTGATTTTTTTTTTTTTACTATCATCAATTGGTCCTTGTACTAAAATAAAGTCTTGCAGAATGAGGGTTATTTTATTATTAACCTTTAATCAGATTATTGTATTATTAACCTTTAGTCAGAATATTTATTTTATGCAAACTAGTATGGAGAAGGACAGACCTAGTTAGAGTAATTTCTTTTCCCTCTCTGAACTTATAATATGGTTAGACTGTGATGCCCTGTATTACTGGAGATATGTATGTATATGTATATATATATGAAACCTAAGCGGCCTTTACAACTGAACGACCAATCAGTCGCAATGACACAGACACTCAATGCAGGAGCTGACCCTGGTGGTCAGGATCCTCCCACAGCCAACCTCCCATGGTTCCTTCCCTACCCTCCCTTGACCCCCATCAGGACTGGGGGAGAAGGCCCCAATTGACCCTGATCCCCAGCCAGGCTGAGGAACCCCACCCATGCACAAATTTGTGCACCAGGTCTCTAGTTTTTCAATACAGATTTAAGACCTGTATTTTATAAAATATTTTATTGAAGTTATTTTAAATATAAAATAAGCCATTTAATTTTTAAAATAATACAGTTTTATGTATTTTTAAAACCACTACTGCATAAATGGAACAGCCCCTTTGCAATATTCCCATCCAAGATAATTAAATGGCATGACCTTGATGTATAACATCTCTTAATTATTTTTGTAGTATATATTAATATTTAAATATCTCCCATGTGTAACACAAACTCTCTCATAATTTCTTCACTTTTAATATTTTATGTTTTCTGATTTCTTCTCAGGAATTGGTAGATTCTGCTTGTGGTACTTTCTATTTTGCTCTCTTTTCCAGTTTTTCAGGTTACATGTCAGAAAGTGATCATGAGGAAAAAATTTAAAACTGTCTTTCTGGGTCAGAATAAGGGAGGACTCAAGAGGATTTAGGTCTGAAAGAGTTGCTTTAGTTGAAAATTGAAGGCTTAAGGATATGACCCTCCAAATATGGTCCTACTGAGCAAAAGATATAAGCCTCCATACCTCTCCATCTCTCTTCCTTCCTCCCCCTATTACTTCTTCCCCAGTCTTCTTCCTCCCCTTTCTCTTGCTCTCTCCCCTTCCCTTCCTCTTCCTTACTGCTCCCATATATTCAGGAAATTTAAAATAATCCCAATGGGAAAGGCATTGTTTTAATTTAGTTTGTATGCCATAAATATACTTTCCACACATATTTGAAGAACTTTTTTTTATTCGAATCACAGTGCAAGATTCTATTAATTTCATTCACCTAATTAAACACATGGCTTTAGTTAGCTCTGTTCTTCCATCATTCTGGCAGCACTGAGCCCTGGAACCCTGTGAAGCCAACTATCTATGTATATAAAAAGCCAGCCAAGACTGGTTTGGCTCAGTCAGCCTGCAGACTGAAAAGTCCCGGGTTCGATTCCAGTCAGGACATGTACCTTGCTTGCAGGCACATCTCCAGTGTGGGGCGTGCAGGAGGCAGCTGATCAATGTCTCTCTCTCATCGATGTTTCTGACTTTCTATCTCTCTCCCTTCCTCTCTGTGAAAAATTAATAAAATATATTTTTTTTAAAAAAGCTAGTGATCTTAATACCATAATGACTAGAACGACCCGTCACTATAATGCCCACTGCTGCCAGTGAACCGGCCCAATTCAAGGGGTGGGGCCGAGCAGCCAACCTCCTGCAGCCCCTTGCTCTGGCCAAACCTGCCTCTGATTGGCCTCTCCCACCCCATCCAGGCTGGGGCAACTGGCCAACCTCCCTGTGGCCCTTCTCCCCAGCTATCCCCGACCTTGATTGCACTTCCCTAGCCATCTAACCTCCTGCAGCCCCTCCCCCAAGCTAGCCCCATCCCCAATGGGCCCCCACCACCCTGATCAGCCTGCAGACCCTCCCCACAGTCAACCCCGCCTCTGATTGCCCCCCTACTCCAATAGGGGGTGAGGCCAGCCAGCCAACTTCCTGTAGCACCCCCCCAGCTGGTGGCCCCCAATCGGCTCCCCCAACCCCATTTGAGCATG
>PVJN01049071.1:0-15366 GCA_004026805.1 Lasiurus borealis
TGGAAGTTTACCAGTCACTCTCCCTATAATTTTACCCACAAGACCCCACCAGACTCACCTGTTAACCTCTGTCCATGCCTGCTTGGGTAGCCAGATGTCCAAACCCTCCAACATTGAGCAGCTTCCCTCCGCTTAATTTAAAAGGAGCAATCAGTTGGAATTCTGGCATGGATTAGCACAATAAATAGCCAATCTAATTTGGTTTTAACTCATATCCAGTCAACATTAACAGTGGTTGCCAAGTTCAGCTCATCATATTGTTTAAAAAAAACACTGTTGTCTTTGGTAGTCTTAGAGGGTACCATCTTGTGTTTTGGGAGAAGTTGGCTCAAACCATGATCTTTTCCTCCCTCCAAAGCTTGCTTTCTGGAGGGAAATATATGTCTGTCCCAGCTCCCTCAGCCTCTGTCCACTAAAGGGAAACTTCATCTTGAAATTTCTTTGTCTCCTTTTTTAAAAGTTGCAGAATGTATTTCATGTTCTGTCTTTTCTCTGGAACTGGCAAATAGTGCTGTGAATGAATCACCCTGTTTCTGGGAATGTTTTGCTCCAAGAGTTCAAGGGTGGGGGTGGGTACAACAAGATGATAAACAGCCTCTTGAGGGATCTCTCCTCCCTCCCCCCAGTGTGGGGCCTGTGAGTTCATAGAAAGGGACCATGGCTGAGCTTTCCGAGAATGATGGGTCTAACCTGGTTTTGCAGATAAGGAAACCTAGGCCTTCGCATTTATGGAAGGAGAGCTCTAAGGCAGAGTCGGGGCCATGTATGCGAGTGCGATTCATCCCCACTGATTGTGGACCCATGGATTGTGCCTTCATTGCTCCGAGCTTCAACTTTCTCCCCTGGAAAATGAGGGCAGGGAAAATGATGTCCCTGTTGGTTTTTAATCATTTGGGGGCTCTATGCATCTATACAGCTGCCTGGTAGAAGTGCTGAATCTGAAACGTGGTACTTTGCCTCTCAAGCCAGAGAAGCATCAAGGCCTGTGGCCTTCACAAGGCATCAAGCAGCTTATTTCAATGGAGGTTTAACAAACACACCCAAGTCCCTGCTCTGTCTACATCCTGACCTGGGCACGGGGGACACCAAAATGGATCAGACATGGCCCCTTCCTTCAATCTGTGGAGCCATGTTGACAAAAAGACAATGATAAGAGATGTGGCAAGCCTGGTGATACTTTGCCTTGAGGGACTTTGGAAATGCAGTGAGGACCTAACCACACTGCCTGGAGTCAGCTATAGACACTCTGTGATCCAATCCCCTGGACACTTTGTTATCCCTCTCTTCTCTCATGTGACTCCCGACAAAATCAGGCTGACCTAGAAGAACCCCATTCTGGGGAGCTCAGGACCCCTTGGGAGGCCTTTTCCTGTAGCTTTTTATATGTGAGGTCTCCTTTGTGCTCTACATGGCTTTCTTTTCATCCTATACGCAATATCTTACTGTGAGCCTCAGTTTTCTGACCAGTGAACTGGGCATAATGATAGTTCCTTTTTCAAGGGGTTGATGGAGGGATTAAATGAGGTACTATACATAAGGCATTTAGTTCCTGATGCAGAGTGTGCTCAGTTAAGTGTTGGCTGAGTATTACTAGTTGTTTTTTCAACATCTCCGTGGATACATAATAGGTTTCTCCAACATAATTTGGCTAAAACTGAACTCTTGACTTTTTCCTCACAGAGGACTCCTTCCCAGACTTCCCCATCTCAGTAAATGATAACTCCATCCCCTCAAACCAAAAACCTGGGAATCAATCTTGATTCCACCCTCTTTGTACACCCACATTCCAGATCCAAGCAGGGGCAGTGGGTGCTTCCTCCAAATGGACGTGATTCATGCACTTCTCATCACCTTCCTGCCAGGGCTGAGCCCCTTCCACCCGGAGGACGTTCCAGCCTCCACCTGCCCCCTTAATCCTCCTCATGCAGCTGCCAGTGGGCTCTTTAAAACTGTACATAGGATTGTGGTATCACCCCTCCTCATTGAACATCCACAGAGGCCTCCCGTGCATTTAAATAAAGATCACGTCCCTCACGACTGCCCAGGAGGCTCCAGGCCCTCTCCTGGCTCTAGCTTCGTCCCCATTGCTGTTCTCCCACCCACTGTGCCACCCGGACCAACACAAGCCAGTTCTCACTTCAGGGCCTTTGCCTGAATGCTCTTCTCTACCGCATCTTCCAACAGCCACTCTTTCATCCTTCAAGCTTCAGCTAAAATTCATCTCCTCTGAGAAGCCCTCCCTGGCCTCCTGGGCTTGGTGTCCCTCCCTCCTGTCCCCACTTACTCCCACCCTAACCTGTAGCACAGTCTGAATTTCTGCATCAATAGCTGTGTTCTCTGGTTTATCGACCACCTCTCACACTAACCTGTGACTTTCACCCAAGGCAGGAGCTGTATGTATTCCTTCAACCAATGTGCAACCACGAGACCGTAAATGTTTCATTAATTCCCAAGGCCTCAACCAGACCTCCAGTCCTGGCTCTGTGCCCTGGGGATGTTTCCCACCCTCTCTGAGCCTTGAGTTCCAGTGCCTGGCAGGTAGAGGGGGCTGGCAGGTGACGGACTCCTCCTCCTCCTCACCAGGCTCCAGGAGCAGGGGGGATGGGACGCGGCCCAGATTGGCCTTTCCCCTGCTGTATACAGTACTTACTTCTCAGGCATGTTTTCTCTTGTTGACACAGATAGCGATCCACAAGTGTTTGCAGAGTTGAATGGAGTCAAATAGCCCTGCCCCACGGTCCTAGAAACACAGATGCCAGCACCTCCAGGAATGCGAAGACTGCAAGGGAGCTCGTTCAAGGCCAAGGGAGCGAATCTAGCGATTGGATGATTAAATGTGTTTAATTATTGGGAGGTAGCTGTGGTGAGAAGTCAAGCACAGACCACAAGTGGCAAGAGGCCTGGTTCACATTCAGGTTGTGGGGAGGAGCTTCCCTGCCAACTCTGGGTCTCTCCCAGACTAGGCTTTGAGATGGGAGAGGTCTCAGCCAGGCACTGCAGGCCTTGGTGACTGAGGCCTGGGCCAACATGGAGGCTGGACTCCTTCCTGGCTCCTCTAGGGATTCATACCCCACTGAGCGCTTACCTGAGCTGGAGAGGGGGTGGAGGGAGGTATGGGGAGAAGGTGAGGCCAGATTCAGGGCGTGACCTGGGGCAGGGTGGCTGGCTCAGTTCCTGGTCTGGCAGCCTAAGCTCGTGTGCTAGCCTCAGGCAGGGGCTGGGAGAGGCTTGGCACTATTTCAAGGAACTTGGGGAATCCAGGTCTGAGATTCCTGCCCCAACAAGGATGGGGCCTGTTCAGTGTAAAGCCCTAGACAGGGTAGGGTTGGGGGACAAGAATGACCCAAGCCCAAACTATACTCACTGGAGCTCTTGGCCGGTGGTGGGAATGAGTGGGTTACAATGAGCATTTCTTCTGAGAAGTCAGTTGGGGTCCTTGAAGCTTTGGCCCTCGCTGGAGGGTCAAGGGAGAGACCAAAGAATGAACAGGATTAACCTGGGAGCAGAGGCAGGGAGAAGGACTAGAGGTGAGACCCTAGCTCAGGCAGGGAGTGAGCAACAAGTACACTCTGGGGGAATATGCAAATGGGACTGGAGAGGCCAGCAGAGCCTCCTAAGCAGGGGTTTTGGCCTGAGGCCACAGGGGAACTCCTGAAGGATCAGAAATGTGTTCTGGAAAGAAGAACATGAAGGCTGTGATAGAACCAATTAGGGATGAAAAACCAGAGGCCAGGAGATCACGAGGACACCAGGATGTTGTCTATGTAAGTGTGGTGGCAGGGACAACAGGAATGGGTGGTTGGGCTGGTAGAGGCAGTAGGTCTTGGGGGAAGGCTGGGGATGCTCACTCTTTGGCTGAAGCGCTTGGGAGGATGGAACAGCTATTTCTAAGCTGGGGACCTAGGAGGGAGGCCAGTTTCAGGGGATAGAGATTGTGTTCTGCTTAGGATAAGCAGAGTAATCTGGGTACCAGGGTAGAGGTTGGAAGGCTAGTCTGGAGGATGAGGGACAGATGGGTCCAGAGCTCTGGAGAGAGGCCAGGATTAGGGGTGGCTCTTTCTCAGGTCTTTCCCTCAGGCTTTCTTTCGGGAGTTAGGGAGCAGGCTTGGTTAGAGGGAGTTAATGGTTCTGGGGCATCCTGGAGCCAAGAAGGACAGGAGTGGGGTTCACAGGCTCCAGCCCCCCTCCTCTGGGTGGCATGCTGAGACTTGTTTGAGTGCTCAGAGGAATGAAGTTCAGGTTGCCCACAGGTGACCTGGATGGCACTCCTTATGTTGGCTTCTCTCCTTCCCAACTACTATTCTTCCCTTTTCCCTCGCCGAGGTATGGGATCGCTTCCCAAATGTGCACTTGTTTCGGGCTCTGCTTCAGGAGAACCCAACTTAGAGAAAGTCTAGTTGAAGCCGTGAGCCTGTAGACTCCTCTTGGGTGAGTGCTGGTGTGTCCTCAGGCCTACACCCCTGCCCAGGCTGAGGAGTGCCCCCTTCTCATTACCTGCCTTTGCCCACCCTGGGAGGCTTTGTGGACGTAAACAGGATGAGCCAAGACTGAGGGCAAGGGGAAGAGCAGGGTCTCAGGACATCCTGGGAGAGAACTGGGCACTTCCCTTGGGAGTCTTTCTCTTCCTTATCAAATGGAGCCAGGAACAAAATGAACACTAGCACCCCAGGCAGATGCACCTTGAGGGGCCAGCCCATTGCAGGTGGGGAGAGGTCAAGTGCATGACCAGCTCATCCCTGTGCCCAGGAGCCTTGAACTATGGAATGGGAAACAAAAACCCACTGTGATCAGAGTCACAAGTAGTCTATACTGCTTGCTGTTGCGCTCACTGCAGAAAACATAACAATATAAAGACAAGCACAAAATAAAAAAATTAAGGTCATTTGTGATCCCTCTGTCCTGGAAACATGACAGTGTTATCCCTTTTATTTTCATAGGCCCACTTATTTTATTTTTAACAGAAATGGGATTATATCGCTAATACTATAACATTTTAATTATCTAATATGGCATAAATTCTTTTCATGGCAAAATGTACATATCTCTATTGTTAATTTTAAGCTGCCATAGTTGTCCACTGTATTAATGGAATCTTAGGTCAGCTACAGCAACAACGTCCACTTACTAAGCATCTAGCAGTGTGTCATGCTAACCACTAAGCCATCATATGAGATATGTCTGGTTTACGGATGAAGGAAGTGAGGGTGAGAGGGTCAAGTGACTTGCCTGAGGCCACAGAGCTATAGAGGCAGGATTTAAAGTCAGGTCTCTGTGTACGTGCCTTTGACCAAAATCGAATTGGTGACCCTTCAGTTCACAGGCCAACACTCTAACCGTTGAGCAATTGGCCAGGGCTCCACAGCTGCTCTTCACCATGATGTTGAGCCACCTGGTGGGTCCCCTTTCTAGGCCCCTATATTTATTTCCACCCAGAGTTTCTGATGATTGGAGTCCTGTGGATGCATTTTACCAGTTCTTTTTATTTTATTTATTTTTTATTTTAAAAAATATATATTTTTTAAATTAAATTTTTAATAGAAAGAAAGGGAGAAGAATAGAGAGTTAAAACATCAATGAGAGAGAGATACTGATCAGCTGCCTCTTGCATGCCCCACACTGGGCATGTGCCCACAACCAAGGTATATGCCCTTGACTGGAATTGAACCCGGGACACCTCAGTTCTTAGGCTGACGCTCTATCCACTGAGCCAAATGGTTTCGGCTATTTTAATTTTTTAAAATAAATCTTTATTGTTCAGTTTAATACAGATGTTTCTCTCTCTCTCTCTTTTTTTTTTTTACCCCCACAGCTCCCCTTCTCATGATTCCCCACCCCCCACCACATACCTTTAATCCCTGCCACTGTTCTCATCCATAGGTGTAAGATTTTTGTCCAAACTCTTCCTGCACCCTTCATACCTCTTTCCCTCCTGAGAATTGTCAGTCCATTTCCTTTCTATGCCCCTGATTCTATTTATATTCACCAGTTTATTCTGTTCATCAAATTTTTTGTTCACTTGATTTTTAGATTCACTTGTTGATAGGTATTTATTTGTCAAAATCACTTTGTTGTTCATAATTTTTATCTTACTCTTTTCTTCTTCTTCCTCTTCTTAAAGAATACCCTTCAGCATTTCATATAATCATGGTTTGGTGGTGATGAACCCCTTTAGCTTTTTCTTGTCTGTGAAGCTCTTTATCTGACCTTCAATTTTGAATGATAGCTTTGCTGGGTAGAGTAATCTTGGTTGTAGGTTCTTGCTATTCATCACTTTGAATATTTCCTGCCACTACCTTCTGGCCTGCATAGTTTCTGTTGAGAAATCAGCTGACAGTCATATGGGTACTCCCTTTTAGGTAACTAACTGTTTTTCTCTTACTGCTTTCAAGATTCTCTGTCTTTTGCCCTTGGCATTTTAATTATGATGTGTCTTGGTATGGTCCTGTTTGGATTCATTTTGTTTGGGGTTCTGTGTGCTTCCTGGTCATGTAAGTCCATTTCTTTCACCAGGTAGGGACAGTTTTCAGTCATTATTTCTTCAAATAGGTTTTCAGTATCTTGCTCTCTCTCTTCTTCTGGCACCCCCATAATCCTGATGTTAGTATGCTTGAAGTTGTCCCAGAGGCTCCTTATACTATCTTCACATTTTTGGATTCTTTTTTCTTTTTGTTTTTCTGGTTGGGTGTTTTTTGCTTCCTCATATTTCAAATCTTTGGTTTGATTCTTGGGGTCTTCTAGTCTGCTATTGGATTTCTGTGTATTATTCTGTATTTCAGACAGTGTATGCTTAATTTCTGACTAGTCCTTTTCCATTTTTTTGGCATTCTCATTAAGATCCTTGAAGGTCTCACTAAGTTTCTCAGTGATCTCACTAAGTTTCTCTGCAGTTTGTAGAAGATTTTTGAATAACTGTATAAATGTGGTTTTGAACTCTATGTCCAGAAGTTTGCTTTCCTCCATTTCTTTCATTCACGACATGTTTCTTTGTCTCCATATTTTGGCTGCTTCCTTGTGTTGATGGAATGGCTTTGTGTGCTAGTTGTCCTTTATGGTCAAGTAGCTCCACCTTCCCAGTCACCTAAGGTGGACACTCTTGGTGCACCCCTTTGTGTAGTTAAGCCTTGATTGCTGTTGGTACACTGGGAGGAATTAACCTCTAGGCCAGTTAACTGTGAGGATTAGCTGTGTTTATAATGGAGGAACTGCTGTGTTGGAGACACCCCTATGGGATAGGACTTGCTTCAGTGGGGCTTTGGTGCTCACCGAGTCTGCCTCTTGAGTGTGTCACTTATGTATGTGAGGAATTGAAATCTGGTGTCATCTCACACTGACCTCTAGGTACACTGATTCCTGGATCTCCAAGGAGGTGCAAGTCAGCTAGTGTCTGAGGCCACTCAGCAGGAGCTACACAGAGATATGAAGATTTCTCCTTTTTACTTGGAGTTTGGAAGTTTTAGAGTTGTCTGACCCAGCTGCAATTTGTTAGGTTAAGTTGCTAGAGGGCAGGCCATTCATATGCAAAAGTGCTGTGCACAGCTAGGTGGGTTTGTAAATTCTGTGGTGGTGGGGTCTCAGGGAATCACTAGGGTGTGGCAAACAGCGATGGCTGCCAGTCAGCCCTCTCTGCATCTCTGTGTTTCCACGTTCTGTTCCATGTCCTGCCTCCCGCACCCCAGTGCAGTAAACAATGATTCCTGTGCACACCTCTGTGAGAAGGCCACCCTATCTTTCCAACCTGATGGCCGACAGTCCAGTTTCTCCCTGTATGAGTTTGGGTCCTCAGAGTCTTGCCGGAAACTGGAGTTCAGAGCAGTGGGGAACTTGTAACTCCCTCCCAATTGAAAAAAACTGCACATACCAGCCCAATTCACGTGCATCTCTGTTCCTCTGCCTTTCTTAGCCACTGCACGTCCTACCAGGTCTCAATGCATGTTTTTCTTTCCTTCTAGTTGTAGAACTTCCACTCGGCCAGCTTTCCCGTGGTTCTGGGGGATAGTCATTTTGTCTTTCAGTTGTGGTTTTGGTGTGGTTGTGAGAGGCAGCATGTACAGGTATATACCTTATGCCGCCATCTTGGTTCTTCTTACCAGTTCCTTTTAGAGGAAAACTTTCTCTTGGGTTGGCGGGATTGGATAGATGCAATCCTCCCCATCCCTTCTGCACATTCCCCTTAGGTCATTGACCCTCTTCCCTCAGCAGCTCTGGAAACAACCCTGGCCAGGGGAAGAGACTTGCTGAGGCCTCGCTGCACAGAGGCTCCACCAACTGGAGCCCTGGCTTCCGATTCCCTACCCGGACCATGGACAAAATGTGCTGGATGTCAGAACATAGGGGTTAGAGGTCCAAGCTCCAAAGGACAGGGGCTGTGCCAGTCTTGGTCACTGCTGTATCTGCCTCCAGACACAGCATGGCACCTGCTATGCAGGACGCATGAGTGGATAAGGAGGATAAAGAGGCCCGGAAGGGATAGGGGATCTCTGTGGAAGTGGGGGGAAGATGGGACTTGGTTGGAAAGTCCATAAGGAGGATTCTTCGCAAGATCAGGAGCTTCTGAGGGGACCTTGCTGAAGCAGCAGCCCCTACCTTGACTTTTTTAAACAAGTCCGATCCCTCGGGGTGTTTTGCTAGAATCTCTATGTTTAGTGTTTAAAGACCTGACCTTGTAGAAGCATACCAGTATACTTTCTTAAGAAAAGAAAGTATACATACTGGTATGTATACCTACCTTGCTAATTGTATCTAGAGGTTAATTTTAGTTCAAGCTGTTATGACAATAAAAGCCAAAGGAGGCAGGTGAACAGGGCTACTTGGCGGAGACGGCCAATTAATGCCTTAGCCTCTTTTTCACAGAACGTGTGTCCAAGCAATCTGTTCACCCATTGCTCAGGGGCTGCCCTGTGTGAGGGGTAACTGGGAATGCAATGAAACTTGACAGAATCCTCAAAAGCTAAGAGTTAAAAAATGAAAGTCACTGAGCAGTAAGTCACTGGAGCCCCAGGATTTGAATTTTAAGAATTTCTTTCCTTATGAAGAAAAGTTTATACTTAGGGTATATGGGAAGGTCTGTAAAATAATGAAATCATAATTATATTCTATTATATTGCATATTAGATAAATTCTAATATGCTTTCATTTATAACTAATTGTTATAAGTTATAATATTGTGTTTTGCAAAAAGGATAAGATTCCATGTCATTATATTATTCTATAAAGTATCTAGATTTATAGAAATATTGGCAAAAAATTAAGAGAAAAATAATTTGATTATAGGACTAAATGAATTAAAAATAACTATAGTTTTGTTAATTATTATTCTCCTGGCAATATGTTTGTTTGCATGAATCCAATAAGAATATGATTTTTCACAGCAGGACATAAGTTAGTTTCCAATTGTAGTTATATTAACCAAAACTTTCCTGGAGTGTCATGTCTGAAAGAGAGACATGCCAGGACTCTGGATGTCATCAGAGAGCTCTAAGGAATGAAGATGGACTTTGAAGCTGATAAGCCCCTTGAATAAAGAGCCTGGTACCTTGCTTGGTCACATAGTTCATGGCAGTCTTTCCAGTAAGGAATGAAGGTTGCTTTCCTGAGAGATGGCAAGAAAGAATCCTCATAGACATTCCAATCAAGTTCCTACATGGAAGGCTTCCCCACATGGAGACTTCTAAACAAGGCCCCAGATGGGCTGAGGAGGGTGAGTGGTTTTGGAAGGGTGGGGAGAGGAGGCGGCAGGCGGTACCACACGGGGAAGATGGGTGGAGGCGGGAAGGAGAGAGGGTACGTTGGAGGCTGGGAATGAGACCAGGAGAAGATTGACCAGGGAGTCTTTGAATGGCCAGAGCAGACCCATGGAGGCTCCAGTCTCAGCCTTTGGGGCAGCTTCCCAGCCACCACAGAGCCCTGCCCGGGTGACTCCCGAACGGGAACAGAAGGAGGAAGCTGTTGAAGTGACACTCAGCCAGCTGGTGAGTGGGTGGCAGGACTTGCTTTCATTTCCAGAAGAGTCCAGGCATCATTGGGCTCTGCCATCCGCCCCCATCCTTACCTACCCCTGCTGCCTTGTCCCTGGGCTCAGGGGATGGTGAACCCCAAAGACAAGAGCAGCCAGGAAGGAGGCATCAAGGCCAGGAACTGGGGAAGTCCCATTGCTTGGGAAAGCCCAGGGAGAGGGGCCCTTCTCCTTCTCGGCCACATCCTTCCTGCCTGGCAAGAGTTCCAATCATCAAGACCCAGTCTAAATGTCCCTTGTCTGGGAAGCTCCCCAGAGGCCCCTACCAAAGTGAACCTACAAATTGCCCCCTCTCTGAGTGCCTCCTAAATGAAAAGCATACTGTTTATTGAGTTATTGCCCCCAGCCAGGCCTGGTGCTAGGTGCCTCGTAGCCTCCTCTCTGCACTGGATCCTCTGTGCCACTTACAGTCAGGGGGTCACCAGCTCCGTTTTACCCAGCAGCACAGTGAGACTGAGCAAGTTCTCCTGCGTGGGGCTGTGTCTTCTGGGTACGGAAGCTCCTGGCTCTCTACCTCTCCATCTCAGGTTGTTTCAGCATCTGTCTCCCCGCTGGCTCCAAAGGTCCAAAGGGCAAGGTCTGTATCCCAGAGGCAGTGCCAACCCATGGACAAATCTTTGAACCTCCCCATCTGTCTTCACCGAGAGGATGACTCAGGCTGGCGCCATGTGTATACAGCAGGCATTTAATACATTCTGTGACATGGAGGAACCTTGACCCTAGTCTAGGCTGTCATAAACTTGCAGTGTGACCTTGGGCAAGTCACTTTCACTCTCTGGTCCTCAGTTTTCCCAATTTTCAAAAGGAATATTGAGAGATGGCTCTCTTGGCTTCCTGCCTGTCCTAAAATTCTGTCTTTTGCCCTAGAACACAGCATGGCATGTGCCCCACCGCCACTTTCCCCTATTATAAGCATCTTACCTGACAATTAAAGAACCAATATTGATACATTATTATGACCTAAAGCCCATATTTTATTAAGAGCTCCTTAATTTCCCCACAATGTCCTTTTTCTGCCCCAAGGTCCCACCCAGGGTGCCACGTCCATTTAATCATCACGTCTCCTTACACTCCTCTTGGCTGTGGCAATTTTTCTTGGTCTTGCCTTGTTTTCGATGACCTTGACCATTCTGAGAACTGTCAGCTATTTAGTACAATGTCTCTCTATTGGAATTTGTTGGTGTTTCTCATGATTACACTGGGAGGAAGATCACAGGGGTGATGTGCTATTCTCGTTACATCATATCAAGGGGACATTTGCCACCGTGTCTCACCCCTGTTATTGCTGACCTTGATCACCTGGCTGAGGCAGTGTTTGGCCAGGTCTCTCCAACTTTGTAAAGTTATTCCCTCTGCCCTTTCCATGCTGTCCTCTTTGGAAGGAAGGAAGTCTCTCTGAGCAGTCCATGCCTAACTAATAGGGAGTTAAGCTCCCCTTCTTGAGGGTATAGGATTAGCATATTTTTCTTCTTTAATATCTACTTTTTTAAAAAATTTATTCTATTTTTTTTTACAGAGAGGAAGGGAGAGGGACAGAGAGTTAGAAACATCAATGAGAGAGAGAGACATAGATCAACTGCCTCCTGCACGCCTCCCCACTGGAGATGCGCCTGCAACCAAGGTACATGCCCCTGATCGGAATCCAACCCAGGACCTTTCAGTACGCAGGCCGATGCTCCATCCACTGAGCCAAACTGGTTTCGGCTAATAGCTTTTTTTGAAGTATCCTACAGAACATGGCTACATTCCATCTTCCAAACAGGCCTGGGAAATGTGGGAGATGGAGACATTCCTTGAGGTGAAAGTCAAGGCTCAGGGTGGGGGAGCAGTGATTGGGTGGGGTTCTGTGGGTCCTGCTTCTCCCTCTTGGATGTAAAATATGTGAGAAGTGAGGCTCATAGAAGGTTTGGACAGGACAGAATCGTAGAGCCTGAGTTTCGGACTCAGGAAGGCTTGAATTGGGCCTGGGTTTGAATCTGAGGTCCCACCCTCGGTCCCTCCCTGTGATACAGCACCTTGTCTCACCTCAGTTTCCTCATCTGTACAATGGGGATAACAATAGCTCTGACACGCAGTGCTGTGAAGAACAAATGCGATGCTACGCACAGCCCCTAGAACAGGAAACTGCACAGAGCCTCTGTGAGCCGTCGCTGTGATGATTATTTTTACAATTGTCCTTTGAAGCTCTCCTGTTGCAGGCGGCCTCCTCTCTGCTCAGCAGGTTTTTATCCCTGTTGAGTCACAGCCCTTGCTGCAGATTTCCGCCTGCCCTCTGCCCTCCTGCCCGGCCAGGAAGATCAAGGGCCCTGGCTCCTGCTATCTTCTCTCACAGACATTCTGAGATAGGGTGGAAGGAGGCTTGGGCTGGAGGGGCCTGGCTCTGCCTGCCAGTGACTCTCCCTGTGACCTTGGGAGAGTGCCTGTCCCTCTCTGGGCCTCCACTGTGGCCTGAGGGGAGTAACGTGATGAATGGCTGACTTTCCCTGCACTTGACCTTCACACAATATTGGTGAGGCCGGACATGTTACCTATTTTCACATAGGCATCCCCTGTTTTGTATGACATCCCCTGTTTCGTCTCCAGAATCTGGGGTGTCAGAGAAGTGTCTGAGCCTCAAGCTTTCCATCTGTGCATTGGCCACACGGCAGCAGGTGAGGCTGTGAGGATTTTGAATATGTATGGCTGTCATCAGTGGTTAATGCTGTCATTTGCATGTTATCCCTGGGGCTTCCTCCGCTCAGGTGCCACTGTCTCCAACCCTTTCCTGGAAGGAAGGCAGACACTGGAGCAACTGCTGGCGCCTGGCTACCCATTTTGGGCCGGCCTCTAAGGGAGAATATGCTTACCTGCTCTTGGCTCCTTCTGACTTTCATGAGGCTAGGGAGGGACGTTTCTCTAGTGTCCTGTATTTTAGGCCTTTGAGTAAGTTTGTCCTCATACCTGGGACCCAGGTATGTGCCCACATACTCACTCACACACCTGTGTAAGCCGGGGCTCTGCCTCAGCTGGTCCGCAGCTGTGGCTGTCATCCGTGAAGAGGCCTTCAGACTGCTTCTCCCGTCCCTGCATCCGCTTCCCACTCAGTGATGACACACATCCCCAGACCCTTCTCTGCTCACAGCCTGCATGGCTCCCCGCTGCCTCCAGGGCAGAAGCCATTTAAGGATCCTCAGGGCTTACCCCAGCCCCACTTCCCACCCCAAATACCCCACTCTAGGTTGTGTTCCATTAGCACTGTTCTGGTCGTAGTTCCAAACATAGCAGTGTTTTTGGCTTCTGTGCCTTTGTGTTCCCTCTGCCTAGAAGACCTTTTCTGTCCATTGTCACCATTGTCATCTCTTTAGGCTCCTATAATCTCCATAATAGCTTTCTTTCTTCACCGGCCCCGCTATTCCAACACACGTGCCGGGCTAGGACTGCTCCTCTCTGCCCCTCCAGCCCCCTGTGCTTGCCTCATCATCACCTCGAACTCTGGTCACACTTCCCTGCTCCTCCAGGCTATAAGCCACTCCAGGCAGAGATGAGACCTAGTTTGTTTACTTCTGTATCCCTAGCACCTAGCACAGAACCTAACACATGGTAGATGCTTTAGGAGATATTGAGAGCCCAGAATAAAGAGTGAGGCTTAGTCAGAAGCTAGGGCGTGGGGAGAGTTTCAGACAGAGGGATCCGCAAGGGTAGAGGACTCAGGATGAAAGGAGCTGCTGCGTTGGAATGACGGCACAGATGCAGGTTGGACAGAGCTGGGAAGAGAGCCTGCACGGGAGGCCTGAGTGGCTGGCTGGTAAGGGCCCGATCATTGGATGCCCTGAGGAACCAGATCTCTGGGTAAAATGTAAAGTACAGTGCTGTGGAGGTGGCGAGCCCATTCCATAACCTCAAGCTAGAGCCTGCACATTCTTCCACCCTGACCTATGCCCCGAACCAGGTGGCTTTGAACAGACAACTCACAGCAAATTATCTGGGGAATGACAGGGCTGGGCTGGAATTTGCTGCTGAGTGCCTGTGATGGGTCCAGCCTCCTGGTCACTGCTCCAAGAGTTTGGAGTGGGCACAACGGTAGACCACCATCAAGCCAGAGCCACCAGGGCCCTGGGTGAGGTGTGGGCAGCTCCCCTGATCCTGTGTCATGGGAAAGCTCTTGCCAAAGAGTCTGCTGCCCATTGTGTGGGGCCAGGCCTCACGTCACTGTCTCCATCCTGCCCACAGGTATGGCTTTGATCCAGGTGGGGGGAAGGAGGGAAGAGGTATCTAGAGGTAGACGAGTGTGTACAACAGGTGTTCATCATCTCAACAATGTTGACATTAACGTCTGTTATCTGCTCGGTGCTTTGGGTTGGGAAATTCTCCTTGGTGTTCCAGGCCTGGCCCAGGGCTGTGTATATCATTGGTGGTCAATAAATGTTTGCTGTCCATTAATGATGATGAGTGATTTGGGGGTACTAAGCAATGAGTTGCTATTTTACTAACAATTTTAAACTAAATAATTCAGAGTCACTTATCCATCAAGCCAGACCACGAACTCTGGCATCTCCATAATCCTGGGAGTTAGTGGGGTTGTTGTCCCATTTTATTGATGAATAAATTGAGACTCAGAGAGGGCAGGGTCACAGAGTCAAGGACTGAGTTGGGACGTGAATGAGCTCTTGTGTGCGGATCCCTAGTCAGTGTGTTCTCTCCAGCCAACTGGGCAGCATCTGCTCTGTGCCGGGCAGGGGCCAGGCCGTAGTGCCTGCCTTCAGGGTGAGGACAGACACCCCCCAAAATGGATGGGGACATCCAGAATGGATGGGGTATGCCTCCATCAGAGATATTTCAGGAAGCATGTCCTGGAGGATATGGCATTTACTTGGGAACTTGATGGCTAGGGAGGGTTGGGAAGCTAGAGATATGGGGTGAGCATTCCTGGCAGGGCAAAGGCCCAGAGGGATGGTTGAAAATAATGAATATTTCCAAGGCTCAATAATAAAACCATTGTGCTGGCCACATCCTCTTGAAGTGCCTCCTGAGAGCCTCAGCAGCTGAGACAAGCCCTCAGAGCCAGTGGTTCCAGACAGAAGGCTGCATCTGTGCTTGCAAAGCCAAGACTTGTACAGATGACCCCCGTTGCTCCAAGAGAGAAGGGAGGGGTATCAATGACAGGGGCTCACACATACTGAGCTTACAGCACCTCATTTCATTCTCACATGAGTCTTCTGAGGGAAGCACAATATGTAGCCTATTTTTCAGGCTCAGAGAAATGGCAGGCTCAAGGTCACAACCAAAAGTTGGGACTCGAACTCAGGTGTGTGGGCCCAAAGTGTCTACTTTTAAGCCCTTTGTCATCCCTGCTCTAGGAGCTCAGGACTTTCAGT
>PVJN01049072.1:0-15361 GCA_004026805.1 Lasiurus borealis
TGTTTAAAAATTTAGTATAGTAAATGAATATTTGATACCAGGGAAAATGTCCACTTTCTATAACTGGAAAAAGAAGAGCTGATTATAAAACTAGAAGCTCTGTAAAAAGGAAAAAATAAAGCAGAGCAAGACAATGATAAATCAAAAACACAAAGGTTGGATGCATTTACAAGGTTATTCTGTGTAAGTTAAAAAACTGAAAAACTGCAAATAACATGTTTGTACTGCTCCACTTGACCAAGCCGTTGCTGGTTACAGGAAGAGAGAGTGTGCTTACTGCTTAAGACAACAAGAATTTACACTAGAAGATAAATGCAGCATGCGAGCAGGAAGGGGAAGTTGCCTCATTAATTACCTGGTTATCTTATCAGTACTCTAATTTTTTGGTTTTCTGGAATGCAGAGCAGGCTTCCCACGCAGTGCTCAGCATTGCTGGGCCAGCAGGTACTAAGCTCGGTGACTGGCAGTACTTGTTCCCTCTGCATTTGAGTGTCAGAAAGTGAGCTTTGGCTGGGTGTGTGTGGTGCCCTCAGTGTGAGAACATGCCCTTCAACAAGGGTCCTTTGAGGGGCTATGTTCCCATCCTTTCTTCAGTCTATGGAGTTATACCTCTTAGGGGAACATTTTATTGTCTTTACTTATTATTTGCAGAAATAAGATTGTAAAAATTTTATAATTGTAAAGAAGCCCACATAATCTATATTTACAAAGAGAAGCAAATAATACAAATGCAGTGTGGTATATGTAATTACAATATTTATACTTTTTTGAACTTAAAGAAGACAAATTATTGTCTATAAAATATTTACTTTCTTAATTTGACTGCAGGTTTAAAACTTAAATCCATTTTTTTTCAAAACCTAATTTCTCTGTCGTGATCTTCCAAAGTTATAATATTTGAAGACTCAATTTGTATGACATCTGAATAATGCAACTGGTAGCACAAATGAATGTGATAAATTACAACAATTATTTTTATACCTCATAAATCTTCCCTTGATCTTAAAAGATGTAGGCTAATAGCCAGAAAGAAAAATAGTATGTTTACTACAATAATAATGATAAGCATGAAAACAAAAGAACACAACAATAATCAAATACTCTAAACTTTGTGTTCTTTGATAACAAAATATATAGGAAGCATTAAAAGTATCATCTGCATTTTCTAAGCTGTTTCTGTTTTGGAAAACTGACATAAAATTGAAGTAAGACAATCCTGGTAAGTAGGATTTGTGATCTATTTTAAAAACCTACACTAGATGAATGGTTTGCATTGGCTGGCTCCTGGAGGTTGGTTGGCCAAAAAAGTGTGAGGAGGTGTAGCTGATCATCAATATTGTGCATTATATGATTTCACATATATTAACATCACTTCACATGTATGACCTCATTTCAATGACAGTTTGTAAATGCATTCAACCTTTTTGTTTGTTTTTCCTTGTCTTGCTTTACTTTCTTTTTCCTTTTTACAGAACTAATCTCATTTTCTATTTTTATAATCAAATCTTCTTTTTCAGAGAGGTGAGGTAGGTGGGGCAAAAATTATATATTATGACACAGATGAGTAAAATGAGATCTTGACGGGTTGGGTAATTTGACTAACATCACCACTTCTAAGTGTCATGTGGAGCTGACTAGGACCAGGCTATCTGGCTTCCATCCCTGCATAAGTACCCAGCTTCCTTCTGCTGAGCTGGCGGGCTCCTGCTCTCCCCTCTCCAATATTCTCAAGCTTGGTGAGAATTAATAAGAGGCTGATCCTCATAAAACTTTTTTTTTTTCCTGAGCCCCGTCTTCTTCAGACAAGGAAACTGAGATTCAGGTGCAAAGGTAGTGCTGTGCTGCAAGCCACATGCTCCTTCTGCTCTGCATGGTAGCAGACATCTAGTACCAAAGAGGGGGGAAAAATGCTACTCGAAAACACAGCTGATTGCAGCTACGTATGCCCCAAAGGAAGGAGGCACTTCCTGACCTGAGGCGATGGCTTTTTATTTAGAATGTTTCCTTGTTATGTCCTTTGGGTGATAATGCCGGCCCTCAATTCTCTCTCACCTGACTGTGGTGGGAGCGCAAGACAGCTGGCGAGGGGTTGCCTGAGACATGCCAGCCAGGGAGAACATTGTGTGGGCAGGGATGGCAGAGCCCTTTTAAGAAGAGGATGTGTCATGATGAATAAATATTAACTCAACATGATCTGATGCCCCCTCTATTGTTGGACTCAAGCCTCAGTGGAACCTGCTAGATTCTCCAGTGCTGTCAGTGAGTTGTGTCTCTAGAGAGTGGGGAAGGAACTGAAGAGAGAAGACGGTGGCTTATATGGTCTTCATTGGAAAAAATACAAATAACAGCTGCTACAGGTTAGAGTGGAGTCTGGATTTCAGAGGGTCCAAGAAAATTGATATTAACTATAGGTCACTAGGTACTCAGATCTGAGGGATTTTGAGAAGGGTAATAGCCCTCCTGTTTGATGTGTATTCGCTAATTTGATGGACATCTCAAAGGTCGTGATGATTGCAGCTGACTTCTTGCTTACACAGAGAAGAGACAAAGGTCATCGTCGATGACTCTCAAGAAACCCGAGAAGAGGCCATGGCCAGTAAGGTGTCCTGCAAAGGCTCTTGGGTTTGTGGAACTGTAGAAATAAGAGACCATAAACAACTGGTTCAGCCCTCCTCCACGTCCTCTTCCTTTTCATCCTTTCTGCGATATAGACATCTAAACCTAGATATATGTTATCCAATGGACCCAAGGCCAGATGGCCGGTGAGTAGCTACAGAGTAGGCCTGCACTCTGAACATGCAGAATCAAAGCCCTGGGTCTGGTTCCTCTTCCATGTCCTAATTTCCCTTACCTTCTTGAACCCCACTCCCCTCTCTGTAAAACGGAGTAAGTCAAACTGCATCTCACAGGGTGTTTGGAGGACAGATAAGTTCATTTGGTTTGAAAACTGTCAGGGAATGTTAGATTTATTAGTTTATTTAGGAGGTTATGTGTGGTCCAAAATTTTTATGGAGAGGATTGCTTTGTCTTTCTGGAAAAGTCTGAGAACTGGAGCAGCAGTAGAATTGAGATAACTTTGCTGTCTTGTATGCATGCTATTCTGTGCAACTGAGGCCAGAGGACAGGCAGCGAAGTTTACAGAGCACCTACTGAGGTAGTGATCTTTTGTCTTCTTGGTAGACTTAAATGCTATTGATTTTCTTTTGCTCTTTTTTTTTTTTTGCCTTACTTATAAAATCTAACTTTCTTTCAGGATATATCTTAGTAAATCAAGAAGTTAAAATACATCATCTATAGCAGCCAGAAAGTAAACTTCTATTATGGTGAATTATGCCTTTTGACCATTGAAATACAGGGAACTGTTTAGAGAGAGTCATGAGGACAAGCGAGGGCCCTGCACATTCCTGGGCTGTAGGGGCTGGAAGAGCCACTTGCTGCTTAAGTTCTCATCACTGCTGTGGGGGCTAAAATAATATTAATGCTTTCCCTCTCACCTTTTAAGTTCTTCTGGGTGGGTTAATAACCAAATTCACAGAGCCAGAGTAACAGGAGAAAATAAAAAATTAATTCATGCCCATTGGGAATTCACAGAAACATGAAAATTCCAAAGACAGAGAGGCAACATTGGGTATATAAGACATTTTGGACAAAGGAGACATGTTTGCCTCTAGAGCCTGAAAGAAAGGCATATATTTTTGTCCTTGAAGCAGGGCTCCTCTCCCCCCCTTTGGCTCAGCCAGTTAGTGTAGCCAGGGGTCTACCCCTTTAATCTCAGAGGCAAGAGCATAGCAATGAGGAGGATCTTGGCACTTGTGCTGGAGGCTGGCGGCAGGTTGGCCAGGCCTGTGATCAGTGGCCTCCAGAGTTGAGCGTGACAGGAAGCTGGGGCTGCTCTCTGTCTGGTCACTTGCCAGGAATGAAGGACACTGATGATTACTTCACAGCCCTGGAGAATGTTCTCATATCTGGCTGAGGGGACACAGAGGTCCCAGAGCATCCCAGACATTTGGTCGTCAGCCTTTTCATCCTCCCATCCCCTCAGGAAGTTAGAAAGAAAATAAAAACAAACAAAACATTTATAAAAAAAAGAACCCAATTTGTTTCTTTCATTTCCCATTTCCTTTGACAACACAATTTTTCAGTACTGTAGGGACATGCTAAGTCACAGCTACAAGGGTGTCCAGAGGTCTAAACTGCACATGTCACACAAACCTGAGCCTCCTCTGGGCATGAGAAAACCCCGAAACAAATTGGATTCAGATTCAACTCTCTCCATAAAAGAAATAATATTAACAAATTAGCAACGATCTGGGAACTTCTCTGAAATGTGAAGAACAGCTCTGACTACATTGTCTTGAGGTGGAGGGACTATGGGCCACTGGCACTGGGAGTAACAACAACTCACCACACAGAACAGAGGGTCAGGAAACTGCCCTGCAGTGGGGCCACTTCCTCCTTGTCTGCCTAGCTGCCATCCACAGACAGGCTACTCACCCAGTAACCCAGCGAGACTAGGGATCAAATGACCACCGTGCTGAAGGATTAAGAGCAATTCTATCCTCTTGGCTTGGACTTAGGAATTTTCATTAAAATGACCTTGGGTGTGGTGAGAAAGAATTCAGGCAGTAGGGATCAAGTCTTACCTGGGAAAACATCCACAGGTCCCCTTTTAGAAAGAGCCTCCTTTCTGGGCCTCCAGCAGAGCTGTCACACTTGTTTTCTTAAGTGTTTCTCACATGGGATTAGCCTCCAGATATGTGAAAAGTGAGGAGTTTAAAAGTCTTAGTTACGCAGAGTGGGGGGTGGGGTTAAGGGTGGGGGTAAATAAACTACAATAAGCTAGTGGTGGCCAGAGCTCTTAACATTTCCCTTGGTCTCCATCCGCTCTTCATGACCGGCTCTTGTGAAGACTGCTGTCCACACACAGAGGCAGTTTAGATGTGGCTTAGAATGGTAAACTGGAGAAAAGGTAGAGGCTGTGTGGATATAATGAATCCCTAAATGGGAGGACTCAGGAGAAAATGCAATTCAGGGATGACTCAGGAAAGTCTGTGAAAAGAGGATAGATTTCTCAGAGTGGCTCCTATGCCCACGGGCTCTCAGGAAGTCTAAGCTGAGAGGGCTAAATCAAAGCAAGATCCTCTTCTAGGATAGGAAGTGGAATGAATAGAAATTGGAATAGAGTTAGATAGTGGGGCTGAACAGAATTGCAAGGAAGGTCTGTTGGTCCTCATCTGTGCCCATGGCTTAGTCAACTCAACAAAACACCATAGGCTGGGTGGCTTAAAAAAATAAATTTATTTTTTACAGTTTTGTAAGCCAGAGTCTAAGCTCAAGATTCCAGTTGATTTGGTTTTTGGTGAGAGATCTCTCTGTGGCTCATACTTGGCTGCTTTCTCACTATGTCCTCAGTGGCCTTTCCCTGGTGGGTATGCAGGGAAAAAAGAGAGAGAGAGAGAGAGAGAGAGAGAGAGAGAGAGAGAGAGAACACTCATGAGAGTGCTATCTTCCTCTTCTAATAAGGTTGCTAATGCTGTAATGCTGTCAGGTCAGGGTCACATCATTATAATCTTATGTAAACTCCCCCACAAAGCTCCTATTACAAATACAGTCACATTGAAAGTTAGAGCTTCAACATAGGAATTTGGGGCGTCACAATTTAGTCCAAAGCATTCACCAACATGTAGATCTTGACATTTACACATTGTTTAGAATCACCCACGCTCAGTTGTTAAACCAGCCCACCTTGATCATGTGAAGGGTCTTATTAAACTATATTTTTATACTATCTATATATATAAAAGGCTAATATGCTAAATGTCCAACCATTCAACCATTTGACCATTCAACCGGTAGCTATGACGCACAATGACCACCAGGGGGCAGATGCTCAATGCACAGGCATGAAAACATTGAACAGGCTGATGAATCTCAGAGGGTAGTGTGGGAAGAGATTAACCAAAGATCTTATATGCATACTAGAGGCCTGGTGCATGGATTTGTGTACCAATGGGTTCCTTGACCTGGCCTGCGAGGGTTGGGCTGAAACCACCTCTCTTACATCCTTTGAGGGGTCTTGGATTGTGAGAGAGTACAGGGCACCGGGCCTCTATTTATATCATGTTTTAGTTGGCCTGCTTGCTTTTCTGAAACTTGTGAAAACCTCTTTCTTCATTTTTGTAAGTTTGAAAAAAGAAGGAAGTATTTGGCTATTTTCTGTACTATATTTTACACAGTGTTTATGTAATAATAGAAAGTTATAGCTGGATGAAATGACTATATTATTATTTTTCTATCTTAGGGGAAGGAACTCAAAAAATTATATTAAGAGGAAAGTCAGCAAGTACATGATCGTATACTTAGAAAAATCTAGAAGAATCTTCACACACACTGTTATAAGGAAATTTAACAAGGTCACTGGATAAAAATCAATATTTAAAAATCAATTGTATTGCCACATACCAGCCAAAACCAAAAAGTAAATAAAATTCTAAAAGATCCTATGCAGGAAAAGTTAACATAGAAGACTTATCCCTAGAACAGCCTACTTGCAAGCTTGACCTTCAGCTGTTGTCTGGGAACTTGGATTTTGGGAAAGTTCCAATGATCCTAACAGAGAAGAGTTATTCACTGTGCCTAAACTGTGCAAACCATGTTGTTTATTTTGAACATCTGCTTTCCTTCCAGAAATCTGGAGTTTTGGTATGATGGGCACTGAGTCTTGCATGTTCTTCCAGAATCCATAAATTTGTCACAAGTTAAATTGTTAGGTTGCAAATGGGGTGAATTTTCAGACCCTTCCCAGTCCTTGATGGTTCTCTGACCACAATAAAATTAAACTAAATTTAATAACAATGTAAGGAAAAAATTACCCAAATACTTGAAAAATAAAAATACACAATTCTAAATGACTCATGGATTGAAGAAGTCACAGGTAAATTAGAGAATGTGCTCAACTAATAAACATACATTAAAATATTTTGGAATAATGATAACATATTATACATAGAGAAGCTCATAGCTCCCATGCTTATAGATAAAAAAGACCTTAGAAATCAATGATCCATGTCTCCACTTTTAGAAAAAAAAATCAAATTGAAGCCAAAGTAATCAGAAGGAAGGAACAAGAAAGATAAGATTAGAAACCAATAAAATATAGAATAGAATAGCACAGGGAATTTGGCAGATATATTTAAATGAAGGATGTTGAGATGGGGAGATTATCCTGGATTATCTGCGTGGGTCCTAAATGTAATCCTATGTGGTCTTGTAAGGGGAGGGCAGAGGCATAATTGACTGCAGAAAGGGGGAAAGAAATGTGACAAGGAAATAAGACATGGTAGTGATGTGACCATAAACTGATCTGAACACAGCTCCCACCAGAAACTGGAAGAAGCAAGGAATGAGACTCCTTCTGGAGCCTTGACTGCTATCACCTGAGTTTTGGCCCAGACAGACTCATTTCAGATATGGCTTCCAAAATTTAGAGAATAAATTTCTGTTGTTTTAAGCCACTGCATTTGTGGCAATTTTCTCAGCCGCAATGGGAACTAACACAGCCCCTAGCAAGAATTAAGAAGGAAGGAAAGAACACACACATTTCCAGGATCAGAATTAAAAGAGTATATATAACTGCAGACTTTATAAACCTTGAAAGAAGAACAAGAGAGTATTAGAAAGAATTTGTGCCAACAAGTGAGATGAAATAGACAAATTCCTCAAAAGCCACAAATTTCAAAACTGATTTCAGAAGGAAAAATTGGAAAGTGGAATAGCCCTATATTTATTATAGGAATTGAAATGTTTATTTAAAACTTTCTTATAAGAAAACTAAGGCCAAGATGGCTTCCCTAATAAATTCTATCAAATACTTTAAAAAATATTAGTTTTGCAAAATTTTCAGGAAAGAGGAAGAAAGATTCCTCAACTCATTTTATGAGGCTAATATCAGCTTAACACAGAAAAAAACATTACAATAAAACTATAGACAAATACTCCTCATTAACATAAGTGAAATATTTTTAATAAAATATTAGCAAATTGAACCCAGCAATATGTAAAAAGGTTAAAGCATCAAGATCAGTTGGGGCAGAATAGAGAGATTCTAGTGATTGATAGATAAGTACTATGGAAGGAATCTTTCCATTTGTTCAATGAGTTCAGATTGGTCATTTTGTATCTGTTCTTTTAGTCTTGCTTAAATAACATTGATACAATTAGGTTATATGTCTCTAGCAGCAGTGTACTAAAATATGTAGCACACATCTTAATACCCTTTAGTAAACGTTATCTGTGCAACTGAAGAGGTGGAGGTTCCAACATTCTTATCACATACGTGAATTCTTTTGGGAATCTATATATATAAAAGGCTAAGTGACCATCTGACCATCTGACCTGTAGCTATGATGCATTGACCTCCATGGGGCAGATACTCAATGCAGGAGCTGTGGAGCTGTGGTGACTTGGCAGTTGTAGTTCTTGGGTGATGCACCCGGAACCAGAGAGAAGGAAGCTTGATTCTGGGGTGCATCACCTGAGAACTTCCCTCTTGCAATCTGGGACCCTCGGGGGATGTCAGAGAGTGAGCCAATTTTGGCCCAATCCCCACAGGCCCAGTCAAAGGACCCCACCTGCCAGAGGTACCCTGCTCACTCCACAGATGCCCTTCAAGCCACAGCACTGCCTCAGGTGTGGCCGGCCGGGGAGGGGCCACAGAAGGTTGGCTCTGGGTGTGTCTGGCCTGTCTTGCCCAATCCCACCCTGCTGGCCACCTTCCAATTAATTTCCTTTCAATATGCACAAATCCATGCACGAGGGCACTAGTAATCTCAGTCGATTGTTGCCAGGAGATTGTTTGGTTTTCAGAATTTCAGAGAACCTACATTCTCTTTTATAACATTCTTTATATGAGTAAATGCAAGACCTGAAATTCATCTTTGAGAAGCACTATACTATACCTGGCAGAGCTGTTCTGAACCTTTCTCACTGATGCCCTCTTCACGAACAGCTGAATAGGCTGTTAGAATTGCTGCCCAGCCCTCCTGGTTGGTAAAGTGTCAAGATGCTTCATCGTTACCCAGATTCATATTGCTTAGTTCAATATCTCTACTTCTTTGTTCTGTTTTACCTATATTTAAAAAAATATTTGAGGCTCTAATCAGACAAGTTTGGTACATGCTTCATAAGAAGCATTTTAATTTGGGAGAATAGTTTTAAAAATAAAATACTGGGCTCCCATAGCTGACCTGATGTAAATTTTATTATGTTGATAATGGTAAAAGAATGAGGCCAACCAAATCTTTCTAATGGTAATACTAACACAGTTCTCCTTTATAGACAAGTTAGTAAAGAAGTATTTATTTATTTATGCTTAAAGATGCCTTTTACTTCTATGGTAAAACACATTGCTGAAAACAAAGCTGAAAAAAATCCCATAGGCACAGAGCCAGCCTTGAAAGTGGGAACCTACTGAGTTTCAACCAAGCCCACTGACAGTGCACCACAGGTGGGCACCACATGGGACGATGAAAAAATGTGATTGTGAGGGTCTTGCTGACAGGGCCATATTCATAATCTGTTCCTCTTAAATTTGATCTGTGCATCTGGTACATATTTATGCATGTATTTTTACTGCGGGAGCTTAGCATTCCTTAAGGAGGTCAAGAGTATCTATGGTCCAGAATCTCCTGATGGGTAGAGGTAATGGTCAGTGTGAGTGGACTAGCAAGTACCAGTGGCCTTGGATTCTGCAGAGGACTGTTAGAGTGTTTGAGGATTCCCACCTCTGAGAATAGGATTATTAGGAACATACTAGTACCTCCAAAAAGTCATGTCCTACTACCTGTACCGATTAATAATGCAAATTTTGTAATAAAACATGATAATTTCAAGAGAAACATCAAAAGTGCTTTATTCAAAGTAATGTCCATTACTAGCTACACATTTCCCCCATCTTTCTGGTAATTTGTGGATATGGTCCTCCCAATAGAACTTTTCTTGTTTTGAGGCAAACCATTCAAAGATCCAATTTTTCATTTATTTGTACATTTTGAAGTGCTGCTTAGAAAGTGCGTGTGCCATCGATCAGAACAAGTGATAATCCGAAGGAGCAAGATATGATGAATACAGAAGGTGGGTTAATATTTCCCAGGCAAGATCTTTTAATGTGCCGTTAACTGGTTTTGAAGTTAATGTGATGGTGTGTCAACATGAAGCAAAATTACTGTGCTGTATCTTCGGGCACAGTATGGTCATTTTATGGTCAAAGTGTGGTTTAAATTGATTATTGTTGGTAGTGATCAGTATTAATGGTTTCACCTGGTTTTAAGAACTCATAATACACCACACCTTCCTGATCCCACCAAACACATAGCATTGTCTTTTTCCCAAAGTCATTTGGCCTTGGGGTTGATGTTGATGATTGACCTGGATCAACTGATGACGTTTCGCTCTTCAATTTGTCTTTTGTTCAGTTGACATGGCACCCATATTCCTTCCCTTAAAATCTTTCCCATTGCTTGTAAAGGATCAGAAATTGTTTGCTGAGCAATGTTTAGTCTTTTTGCAAGTTAATTTTGAGTTTGACATGCATCTTCATTCACTAATGCTTGTAATTGTTGGTCTTCAAACTTTTTCAGTTGACCTGGACATTCTTTGTCTTTCACATCAAAATCATCACTTTTGAAGTGTTTAAATCAGCATTCACATGTATCTTGAGATGGAGCATGTTCACCATAAGCTTCCTGAAGTATATGATAACTTTCAGCAGCACTTTTCTTCAAAATAAAGTAATGAATTAAAACTTCCCACAAATGCTCTTTTTTGGCACGAAATTCGACATAAATATATCTATGATGTTAACACCTTCAGAAAACTTGACACATTAAGTTTTGAAGCTTGCTGTCAATATAACAAAATAGTATACATATCAAATTGCATATATATCAACATATGTGTAATCCGTCTAGTGCAAAAAAAATCTGCATTATTAACCAGTACACATGGTAAAAAGCCAGGAAAATTTCACTGATGCAGATTGACTTCAGAACAGGAGATAACCACACTGTTAAGACTGAACCATTGGTCCTCTACTAGCCAAGAGTATGTAACTTGATAGTGGAAGATCCAAAGACACATAAACCTGATAACCATCGCTTGCAGTGCAGTACAAGCTGTACTCAAGGGCACGTGTCAAGGTTATTGTCTTAGCCTGTTTCAATCACTTCTCAACAAGTGTATCATATTAGTAACTTCTCAAAGCAGGACTAGCATGGACATATGCCCATGTTTTCATCTTTGTGACTGGTGAAGGGGTTCCTTAGGGAGAGCTGCTACAGTTCTTATATTTCCTAATAGAAGATATGGTAGAATCTCATGTTAGGAGATATTGCTGGGATTTAAAAAGTGGGACGTAGAGCAAGAGGAGTTCCTGGTTGTTCTTTGACTCAGATTTGATAGCTGTCTGAATTTCAGGGAACAGCTGATTAGATGGTTTCAGTCATTTCAAAACTCTCTTCTTCACACTGAGTCCTTTCACCATCCTACGATCACCCCATTCTATCAATGGGGTCTGCTTTGCATTAAAACAGCTCATGTATCTTTTTTTCTTAGGCTTTTTTTTCCCCTTTTAATCATGAGCTGTCCAAAGTTGTAAGTTAGCTTTCTTTATGCCATTTGTCACTCATGCAGTTCTTCCATTTTGTAGCTGGTAACCTTGAGCAATGTATTCATTATTGTGCCTCTGTTTTCTCATCTCAAGTATGGGAAAAGTAAATGCTTCTCATGTTGTTTTGAGGATTACATTAGAAATATGTGCAAGGCCTTTAGAACAGCCCCTAATATGTAGCAAGTGCTGCATAGGTGTTAGCTCTCACTTCTCCTTCTCATGTGGAACTGAAAATCTGTGCTGGAATTTTGGGCCAACACATTTGGCATGGCTCTTCTAGTATAATTTCACCTATGCTGTCATTTTGCTACCTTGGAACAGCCAGGCTCAAGAGCAGTTAGAATCTCAAGCTATTGAACAGGCTTTCATCAGTCATCAGTTATCTGTGTTGTGGAACCAGGAGCTATCTAGGGCTATTATCTAGGTAAAATTTACATCTATGGTGCCAGTGGTCCAAGGTGGGTGTATGACAATGAATATATTGATGTAGCTGGATCTCTGTTTTTTGGAACTTGTACACTGCGTGCTAGAATTGACTGATGGTTGTCGCCATCCTGCCTATGGCGTGTGAGCCTCACTCAGACCTGCACCACCACAATCAAGCTGTGGGTGAACCTGGGAGTGAAGAGCATCAGGTAACATTGTGAGAAAGACTCATAACCCCAGTGTCTTGTCACCCTGGAGGCCATGAGCATCTCCAAAGAGTCAGACAGTCCCTGTGCTGCCACTAGAGGGCGCAGTATAGACATAGCTATGAATTGCACTCAGGATAATGACCAATACTTAGTTCAGCTAAAGCTGGATTGGAATGGATTGGAAGTTCCTTGAGGAGGTGAGAGAACTGCTGAAGGACAGGAATGACTGGGGAACCTAGAGAAATAAGAGTGAAAGAATAGCTACAATTTACTGAGCACCTATTAAGAAGCAAGTGTGATTTAAATACATTGAATCATCACTATCACCAAGTGTAGAGCTTTATTATACTCATAGGACAGATGAGGAAATGGAGTTTGAGGGGAACTTGTTTAATGTCACACAGACTTTTCCTGGAGGAGCTAGTTTTATAACTAAAACCAAAGACCAGTTCCCTTGCATTCTTCAATCTCAACCCTAGCAACTCAGTGAGGAAGGACGAGGTTATCCATACTGGGAAGAGTCTCAAAAGAAAGACAATTCTGAAATGCAACTCAGCCTTCCTTTGTACCACACACTTTTACCTGAATGTGACATCTCCAGGTGGAGATCTTAAAGGCTTCCCTTGTGGTTGTGAGTACTAACTATCTCACTGTGTTGCCTGCTGAGTCTCTGGAGAGGCATGGTGGTTGGAATGGGGCATCAGCTAGAGACAAGGATTTCCTGGCTTAATTTCTGGTGCAGATAACTGTACAGGTTTGTTATTTCCTTTTGATTAAGTTTTTATTAAGATATTTTTCCTTTTTGACTGAAACCATCAGGCTAATTAAGACTACTAGCAACCTCTCTTCAATCCCCCCACCCCATCCCTGATTTAGTAATAGCATACTGTATGCTATAGTCACCTGAGTTATAAGTAAGCCCGAGAAGGACATGAATAGGCACTTTTGAAAGCTAACATGGAGTTATTTTTAATCAGATGAGGATGATTAAAAATATCAATAACATTCAATGCTAGTTGAAATGTGAAGAAATAAGCACTCTTTTATTGATAATCTTGGTTGTAATTGCAAAACATTTAGAAGGGTTTTAAGTAGTAGCTCTTAAAAAAAGTACTCATTCCTTGTGGCTCAATTATCCCCTTCTAGTAATGAACCTTTTTTTCATTTACTTCTTCCTAATTTTAATGGACATACTTCAGATGGTTTACCAATAAATAGCTTTCAATGAAGTTTTCTTTTTTTACGGTACTTGTCATTTTTTTAAGGAAATATACTTCCATTCTTAGTTTCAATTTTGAATCATGTTTGAATTCTATTGAGTGCTTTGCCTGTACCTATTGAGATGGTTACACTTTCCCCCCACTTAAATATATTAAGGCATTGAGTTTTATTGATAGATTTTCTAGTTATCCCAGTACTTCTGAAATAAACTAAACTTGGTATGACATATTTTTATTAATTACTAGGTATTATTATTATTGTCATATTATTATTTGCACTTTCTCTTGCCAAGGTGAGAACATGGGAAAGGACTTTGGCTGCACCATGAGGAATTTAATTTAGAAATCAAGATTTCCTGACATTATGATTGAGCCTTCAAATAGGTTATAGAAGTTGCTCTAAAATGTCCTTTTGGAGGTCTTAGAAATCTCATGTTAGTAGAGTTGTAATAAAATCTTTAAGAGTCCTGCTGGTGTGGCTTGGTGGTTGAGCATCCATCTATGAACCAGGAGGTCACGGTTTTATTCCTGGTCACAGCACATACTCAAATTGTGGGCTAGATCCCCAATGCTGGGTGTTTAGGAGACAGCTGATCAGTGATTCTCTCTCATCATTGATGTTTCTATCTCTTCCTCTCTGAAATCAATGAAAAAATGTTTTTTTAAAAAAGACCTTGAAGAGTACACACTAGTGAGTTTGATTCAGAGAGAGTGGTTGGCCGCTGGCTGCAGTAGCTGAGGGGCTGACCACGCCTTCCTGCAGCTGCATGTGTCCCCTGCCAGTAAATGGAGCTGATTTGACACACAGCGTTTGTTTGTGAACCCCTGAGAGGCCTTTCCGATCTCAAACCCTGGAGCTGCTCACAGTACTTCCTGTGGGCTTTGAGTTTATACCTCAGTAAACTTGAAAAATCCATCTGGCGTTGGCTGAGACTAGAATTCTGGAATGAAAGATAATTTGCACAAAAACAGAAGCAAAGTAGAAATCTTAAAGTACTCAGGCAGTTTGGAGGCATTAAATGCTTTATTTTTTCTCTCACATTGATTTGAATGGATGAATAGCTCATTGCGGTGGTTTGTGAGGTTTCCATAGTATTAGTCATTGTGCAATCTCCTGGGACCTCAGGACACTTCCATCACCAATTTTATATATATATTTGGTGGGAAAATAATATAAACCAGCTACACTATCTTCATTCAAAATCCCCTTTATGCTGTTAAAGTTTTATCTTTGTGTAAGAAAACATTTTGTTGCTCTTTTAGAGGAATGATTTCATGAAATGTCTATATAATAACATTTGTATTATATTATAAAGTTTTCATTGGTATATAATTATTGCATTGATAGAGATCTGTGTGAAAATGTATTGCCATATATATTATTAAAATCAAAATATGAAAAAAGAGAGGAATTTTTTCGTAATATATGTTTTGGTATCATAATGATCCCCACGTTTAAAATTGTGGTGAGCTTAGAAAGGATGTTGATTTTACTTTTAAATCATATAAATTGCTTTTGAACCAGTAATAAACAAGATAAGTAGTGATTTCCATGACTAATTATGCTTGTGTTTATTTCTGAATATGTTTCCTATCTCAGCCCCTTTTTTAGGTTGATTATGTGATTGAATAGTTACCCTACGACCTAAAACAATGACTATATACCCATTATGACCAGAGTAAAATTATAGGTTGTTGATGATTTGAATAATTATCTACTAGTGTAGATTCATTAATTCATGGTATGCTCACTAAATTCATTCATTCTCTCATCTGGTTATGAATTTTGTGGCTACCCTGTGTCAGAAGTCATCCTTAGCACTGGGGATGAATAACACATG